>JAQFVV010006237.1:8113911-8223911 GCA_028023455.1 Epiperipatus broadwayi
AAAATTTTAGAAAATTCATTTGACATCACTTTAGTCTTTTTAACAATTAATCCTATTTTCTTAACTCTTGAAACATTTTCTGAAGCTCTAAAGTATTATTTGTAAAAATAACTATATCATTTGCAAAATCTAAATAACTTAAATGATCTCTATTTACTTTTTCTGCTTAGATTCCCATTTTAATCCACAAAATACTTTTTGCAAGACTACTGTAAAAAGTTTTGGAGATATAGAGTCATCCTGTTGTACACCCATCTCACTTTTAATCTTTTTTGTATTAATATGTATTCTAATTGCTTCTGTTGTATTTTTATAAATATTCTTCAGAATATGATAATATACCTTGATGCCCCAACGCTTTAATCATTGAAGAAAGCTTATAAAATAAAATGCATTTTTAAAATATACAAATCCAAAGCATAATGACAAATTTATATTTATTAGTCCTTTCTATAACTTTTCTCAATATTTGGATATGATCCACTGTATTAAAAACACTTTTAAATCCAGCATGATCTTTTGGTTGGCTGAAATTCAAAATTCTCTGTGGATGAGTTATAATTATTTTGATAAAAATTTGATATAGAACTAATAAAAAACTGATATGTCTGTAATTTCTAATATCTTCTTTGTCATCTTTTTAAATATTAATATTAATACTGCATTCTTCCAATCTTTTGGTACATCTTTATCATTTAAACATTAGCTATATAACTGCCAAGTTTTTTTTTTATTTCTTCAGCGATACTGATTATGATTCCATGATTATCTAGGGCTTTTCCCTTCTTTATAAATTTAATTGCATGTCTCACTTTTTTATTTAAAATCCTGGGCAATTCAGAAGATAGAGTAATTATAGGAGATACTTTTCCTTATTTTTTATTGCTATATAATTCTTTATAGACCTCTTCTATACATTTCATGATATCATCTCTCTTTTTAGAAATACTTTTATCTTTTTTTTTATTGCATAAATAAGTTTCCTACCAGTACCATGTTGTTGTTTTACACTGTTGAGCCTTTTATTCTCTTCTATAGTTTTTCTTGCTTGATCCCAATTATACTTTCTTATATCATTATCAACTCTCAATAACAAAAAAAATATTTAAATAAATTAATACTTAGTATTATAAAACTAATATAAAAAATTAAATATTACTTCTCCATTCTAACTTTATTTTTATAAGCTTATAATATTTGACTTGACCAAGTTGGCCACTGTCTGCAATATTATATATATGTTTTATTTGTATATTTTTTGATTTAAACTAGTTAGAAATACTTTATAATGTCTTCGATTTTATGCAAGTATATAAATAAAGACATACAAGAAAAGCAAAATTTTCAAACTCTATTTTTAATTAAAATAGTGTTTTTCAACAATTGGCCATCATCATTATTTGGAATTTATTAATAATAAATTATTAAGACTCTATTAATAAGAGTTAAGCTTTTCACATTTACTTATTTGGAAATCTTATCTTTAGTTAAAAGTTTTTAATACAGAGAGTGTAACAATAGCTCAAACAAGCTCTTAATTGACAAGCGCAGTATGAGAAAATATTTAAAATCTCTATCCAGAACCTTCCCATTTCCAGACCAACTGGTTTCGAGCTTATGGCTCACATCAGTGGAGAGCTAGAATATTCAGACACTAGATTCAAAATATCAACTCAAAACCCAGCACTTATTTCATACATAATATTTAAGTAGAAACTCTGAAATTTTCAGATGTGAAAATGTCTTTAAATCCAGCTATCTAACTTAAATAGCTATATGAGACTGAACTAAATTCAGTTGATATTTTGGATCTAGTATCTGAATATTTTAGCTCTCCACTGATGTGAGCCATAAGCTCGAAACCAGTTGGTCTAGAAATGGGAAGGTTCTGGATAGAGATTTTAAATATTTTCTCATACCGCACTTATCAATTAAGAGTTTGTTTGAGCTATTGATACATTCCCTGTATTACATTTTTGTAAATACAAGCTTATAAAAGTAATGTCACATTATATATGATTTGCTTTTTTGATTATTATAATTTTATCTTTAAGGCTGTGGCTATGCTGAAGCTATTAAAATACGGTAGATCTGAATTTAGTTCAGTCCCATATAGCTATTTAAGTTAGATAGTTGGATTTAAAGACATTTTCATGTCCGAAAATGTCAAAGTTTCTACTCAATATTACATATGAAATAAGTTCTGGGTTTTGAGTTGATATTTTGGATCTAGTGTTCAAATATTCTAGCTCTCCACTCCTATGAGCCATAAGCTCAAAACCAGTTGGTCTGGAGATGGGTTCTGAATAAAGATTTTAAATATTTTCTCATACTCATGCTCTTTGTATTACATTTTGGTAAATACAAGCTTTTTTTGATTATTAAAAGACCTTAATAATTATCACAAATCATTTATTTAATGTACAATTATATCATTTTTAACCAAGATATGAACTTTAAAATTTAATGATTTTTTATTAAAGCATAAAGAATGATCATGTGATGTTTAGTGGTTTAATACCAATGTTGCCCAAAAGGATTATGGTGACTGTGGTTATTAAAGAACCAAAGACACCAAAAAATATGGATGCTGAACTGAATTTAAATCTCTATGACTGTAAAAGCTAATGAGATTGAATTAAAAAACATTGAATTCAAAACATTGTAGTTAGCTAATAGGTAAAGGTAGCTACTGGAGGGTTGCATTAGACTCTAAAATCTAGGTGCAGTGCTCTCAGATCCAAGGTTTTTCCCTGATAAAAGCCATAACCTAGAAACTAGTCTGGAGATATTGGATAAGTAGTCATTAGATAGATATTTTATACACAAACCTTCCTACATCCATTGATTACTCTAGATTGGACTGAATGGTGCTACTATATAAGAGTTTTGTCTTTATAAATAGATGTTGGTGGATAACTAACTAATTTCAACAATGCCATAAACATGTCCTTTTAACTGATTCAAATGCCTTGTGCAAATCAATAAATGCAATATTTAAATCATTTCTTCATTCCTGACATTATATGTGCATTTATCTGGCAGTAAATAACACTTCTATATTGTTTTTTTGATTATCTGAAACATATTGAGTCTCTTGTATCCTATTTATCTATAATTAAAAACAACCTTATAAACAAAATTCTTGAAAATACCTTTACTGTGGTGAATAATAATGATATTCCATAATAATTACAACTATTCTATCTTGTTTTTTAAAATTGTAACAATAAAAGCATCATTAAGATTAGGTGACACAACTTCATAGATTCATATATTCTTTAAAAAAATCCAATGTTGTTGAAGCTAACATATCACTACTATAGATCTCTGGATATTTCATCTGAACTGCAACTTTTTCTTCTTAAAAATTACATAAAGCTCTTTTGACTTCATTAGGGTTGATATCTTTGTTCCAAATATAATTAAGATAAAATGAACCATCACAATTCTTAAATCATTATTCAAAAAATGATCAACACAGTTCTTCAACCTGTTCAAATTATCATTGTCATTATATAAAGGAGAGCCATTGCTGGGTTTAATAGTACTGTAATACTATTTCTCACATCCATATGTTGCTTTCAATAAATCAAAAATGACCTAGATTGATCAGACCAAATGTGTGTATCTTCTTTTCAATTTTAATCCACTAATCATTTTTAAGCTATCATGCTAATCATTCTACTTCTGCCTTTAGATCTTTTATATTTATAAGTCTGCCAAGTAGAATATTCCGAGTTTTTTTAAAATTAAATCACTTATAAGATCATTGCCAAAAACAAAGACATTCATAATTCGGTGACTCATAATTCTGTTTTTTAGTGAACTCAAAAGTTAGATTTATTTGCAACTATAACACATTTCTTAAGACAATTCCTTACTTCAATAATATGACAACTCTGAAAATCCAAATTAGCAGTTTTAATGTTTAATAGCTGTTGAAATTTAGTAGGTATAGTAAATTGTTTTCAAGACCAAACCACAGTTTTTTTGTGAATACGTTTGGAATAATATCTATTTTTTAAGGCAACTATCATTTTAATCCTGGAGCGCTCTAATTTATGATCTGCCCAACAAACTGTGCTTGTACATGTGCGTGTAATAAAAACTTTCGTATTCTGATTCTTAATTTACTATAATGTAATCTATTAAATGCCAGTTTTTTGAGGTTTGTTTGAGTTTTTTGCATTCATGTTTCTTTATAGTAGTTTTTCTGCCACCAAAGTATTTGTGAAAGTCAACTCACATGTCGTGCATAAATTCAGTAATAACAAATTATTTGAATTTATGCATCAACACCATTATTTCCAAAACCTTTTGGCTAAAGTATATCTAAGATATTCCGCATGAAAGAAAAACAAAGTAAATTAAATTAATGGCATCATTATTACATTTATTTTAAAGTTTTATTTGGGCTAGAAAATAATATAATAATCTCAGCCTAATAAATGTTTTGTGTTATATTTACGTTTTAACGACATAATATGAATTCAATAAATTTAGCCCTTGTAAGTTTACTAATGAACAATTTTAGTTAAGTTCGTTATAGATTATCTGGAAAAAAATCCAACTGAACTGTAGATTGATTTAGTCCGTATTTATGTTATCTCCAAGTGTTTTCCTATTTTTCAACGTATCTACCGCAAATTGGATTTCCCAATATTGTACTCCTAAAACACTATTTATATTTGATTTCTAGACTTTACAAATAATTCCTAATTGTACCTTTTAATTAAAATTTTCATTACAAACAACTTTGCTGATTGCCCAGAGATTTAAATCCTGGTTCTTTTGAGGGGGAGGGCTAGGATGAGGGTGTTGTGGAGACTGTTGCCAACGTTGATTTTCTCATTCATAAGAAGGAAAAAAACGCTATTCATAGCGGTTTTAGCGTTATTGTTATAAACGATTTTATCCAAGTATTATTGCAAACTAAATCGCAGTTTGGCCGAGTGATTTTAATTGCAAGTGATTCACCCTATTTAAATTTATTATTTCCAATGTTGTTATCTCCAAGTGTTTTCCTATTCTCAACTTATCCATCGTAAATTGGATTTCTCAATATTGTACTCCTAAAATGTTACTCATATTTAAACTTTAGACTTTACAAATAATTTCTAATTGTAACATTCATTTGTTCTTTAATGGTTAATACACACCCTTTGCTCATTCCTTTCTCTTTTCATATGTATCCTCCCCGTTTTATCATGTTGCTCCTGAATTTCATTTTTACCATTATTTGTAAACCTCTTATTTAACTTTATTTGTACCTTTTTTTGATGAATAAACTTTCATCATTGAGGGAAAAAAATCCAGTTTGTTCAACAACCAAAGAAAGGTTCGAAACTCTATCTCAATTTGAAATTTTATGTTTTTGGGACACAGACATACGTTACTTTAATTATTAATTGTTGATTCTTTTAATGAAAACATAATTTAACAATGACATATATTGAAACAATGAAGGTAATGGTATTAAGTTAATTACTAATTATTTTTATCGAGTACGTTTTTTATTGCGCAACTCTAAACTTTTTTTAAAATAATTTATTCCTCGAAGATATGACGCTAGAGTAAGGAAATATGAGGTAGGCTCATAATGCTATGTGTAATGAGTAATTCAAACAATTCTCGCGGAATAGTTATTCACCGAAGTCCGTTTGTTGAATTAACTACTTCCTATTTAGCAAAATATTAAAAAACAACTTAAAATTATCAAAAACAATTGTTAAAAGTTTATTTTCACTTTAAATTAAAGTCGATATTGATATTTAATTATATGTTAAATTGTTAAAATTAATTAGAGATAAACAATTGTTTTTTTTTTTTTAAAAAAAAATGTTTTTGTCCAACTACAAAGTTATTTTTCACTGAGATGAGAGAAGTTCAAAATTTTCTGCCCTCGGGACATGCTAATGACAACCGGCTCAGTAATACGGTATCAGCTGTTAGCCTGATTTGTGTCCTTACAACCACTTCTAGGATTCTGTCATTATGTCAGTAGCATTTATCCGGAATACTGAATAAGCAAATGATTGTACAAATTTTATTTTATATTTATTTTGGACATAATAACTGGAATATTGTTTTAATAAGGTATGTAATTATTTAATACATATATATATACGCATCTTTTAATAATAACTTTTATTGTGTATATAAATGTGCTTGTATTCATTTACATAAAATATATATCGCACATTAATAATTTAATATATATAGTATACATATGATTGTATATATATATTAGGTTTTAATGTGCAAAATATACATATCATACCTACGAATACATAAGAATTTGCAAATTTATGAACCTAGGCACGCATAAAATAAATCATATAGATCGAATTATTATAATCAAATGCAGTAACATGACTAAACGATAATTATTACTGATGATAGCTTATTCCCCATCCCCAATTTTTTTTTTTTTAAGATTAGGTTTTATTTATGGTGTTTAAAATATTTAGAGTTGTATTAAAATACAAATAAGATTATTTGTAAAAGCATGATTAATATTTATATTAGGTAGTAGTCATACGTACACAGCACACATTTTAAAATCAGCATTTAGTTAGCACGAGATAATATTTGTATAGAGAGCTCTTTTTTTTCTCCTTAAAAGTTGATAAAATGCGGAAGATTGTTATGAATAACCTATTTGTTTATTTTAGTTTGTTATTAATGCGTTGATATTTGTTGAGCGTGCTTTTGTAAAAAAGAAAAAGCTTAATGATGTAATAGCCAGTCATTTGTCTGCTATATCCATAACTTAAATTAAATCCGGTCGAGATTAAAACTTTTTTAGATAGCTGAATATTTTTTTTTTCAAAAAAAGTTTAAATTCTTTTTTGTTCTGATGTCTATCCTGTAACCATTCATCTAATATTGCAAATAAATGATTAGCTAACTATTCTTAGTTGAACGAGAAGTTCCAAGTTAGTACGAGATGGTCATAAAAGTCTCATGCTCTGACAACTTAACAAAAATAGGATTGTAATATGAGCAGCATCTATTACTAGTAAAGTAAATTTCATAAATCTTGAGAATGAGCCCATGAATCTTACTAATTTATTTTTGAAGTCTGCAGTAACAGCTGTAATCCACGTTATTTGCTAGAATGATCAATTTGGGAAACGGTCTATTAATCAATTGTAACGCAAATGCTACTTATTTAGTCGTGTATGATAATAAAAAGGGTGCACCTATGGTTATAAATTATTAATTAGTAAATTTTTAAATACTTCTTAATGACTCTTATTGACACGTTCATATTATTTGATATATGTGCTTATGTTAAATTCTTTGCCATTCTTTTAACATATTTTATTCTAGCATCACGATTTTGGAGTTGCATAAACTTTAATGAGTCCATGTAATCATTTAATATAAATTAAGAAATTACAGAATTTTAAAAAATAAGCAACAATATAAAAAAAAAACATCACCATATATACATATATTACTATTAAATATATATATATTATTTAAGCATATCATTACTGGCCTTTCGTGGTTTAGTTCAAGGTCTACATATCATGACCGAAACTATCATTTTCGGAGCTCAAATAAAACAGTCGATTATTATTATTATTATTATTATTATTATTATTATTATTATTATTATTATTATTATTATTATTATTATTATTATTATTATTATTATTATTATTATTATTATTATGATAAAATGATTAAAAAGGCATTGAGTTTATCATTTCACAATATTGGTAAGATTCAGAATAATAAATAAAGACCTTGTTAAAACAAAGTTTGTAACTGTTGTAACTTGGATTCAAACTCAGAATGACAAGATTTAGAATAATAAATAAACACTTTATTAGAATGAAGTTTGCAATTGTTATAACTTAGAATTCAAACTAAGAATGAAGGTAATATTTATTTTGGCAACTAAACAACTCTTATTAGCTAAGTAATCTAGTTAGACATTCGATTCCAAGTGACAAATGAATGCTAGCTAATTCAGATAAAATCAAAATTATATAATAAGTGATTTAAATATTCTTCAGTCTTCCTACTAGTGAAAGTAGTATCTTACAGTTATGTGTCTTGAGTCCACGGTTTATTTTACCCCCTCTATGATAAAATGAGAATAATCCAATTACTGCATTATTTCTGTCAGAAATATTCAATACGATGATCCGATGACAAACTATATCTAAATTTTTAAATTAGCAATGTTATATGGGATAACATAAAATTCTTATTATTATATTGCATAACGCAGAAAATAATTACTAAAAAAAAAAAAAGAATGGACGAATATATAAAACATCTATATATAAAAAAACTTTTAAAAGGATGGAAATGAATAAGTATTCATTCCGATGACAAATTAAAAGACGAAAAAAAAATCCAACAGAATAACAATTAATACATTAATGAAATAACAGGAAGTCATTTTAATATTAATTATAAAGTTATAATCAGTAAAAAGAAAACAGAAAGTTATAATTCTGAATTAAAGTATTAACGTTTCTCCTGCTTGAAAGTTTAATATTTTTTATCAACAAACATTTCAACAGGAAATTAAACAAATTATTACATTCCACTGACGATCTTAGAAAATTGAATTAAAAAAAAATATGTTATTTTCAATTTGAGCAGTTTGCACACCTTAACTTTTATTATTATATATAAAAATTGAATTCATTAATACTTTCTCAACTTTCATTCCCTCCCAAATCTCAAATAAACAAGCATATTTGTGTAAGTTCTGACAAAAGTGTTTGCGCGTTGTTTTCTCACCTTTCAGCCTCAAGCAACCAAATAGGCAGACATTTAAACAATAAACACAGATATGTAGGTGTCTAGGCAATAAGGTTACATTGATCAAATAATGAAAAGAACTCGTGGGTCGCAGTGTGCTATTGTTGGACGCAAATTTTAACACATTTAAAGTTTTTCATAAAGAGATTTAAATAATATCTTAAGAAATAATACTCGCGTATGTATTTATTTAGTAAATACTGTTTATTTGTGGTATGTAATATATATATATACTTTATTAGGCTAAAAAAATAAAAACACACATTTGTCAAGCGTTGGTGGCCGAGTGATTAGCAGAGCTGTCTTACAAGCAGTTGTCCCGGGATTCGCTTCCCGGCCGACGCTTTGACACATAAAAAAAAATGAACACACACATTAGACGGCTGATGATCATTGCTCCGCCATAACGCATGTTACAAAAGATTGTTTATTGTCATAAAAGGTATTTTCCAGAAGAGTATTTGATATACAGGGCTGGTAATAAAAGATTTTGGTTTTATTTGATTGGAGACAGCAAATTTATTTTAAGAATCTACAACAACAACTTACAGTATGGGTATAACAAAATCAATTTTAAAAAATCTATTTCTAAGATATATTTAATTATTGTTTTTGCAATACAAAGGCACTGAGATCATTCTCTTAATAAACTTTAATATAGTTTTTATATTTATAGCTATATAAAGGGATTTGAATTTAAGATTTTTAGTCTCTATTCATGCTCTACTCCATCTCACATAATCGATATACATGACCACAAATATATGAAAAAAATAAATGATTCCCAATATATGTATTTCATGCAGAACCCGCACTCATCAATTGAGCCAGATCTGAATCTCTCACACAATAATCAGTGCTCAGTTAAATGAGCAATTCCTTAAACTTTAATGGACATGTTTCAATCTTCTCACACTTCCAACAATTCAACCATCCATTTTATTAAAAAATCAACAATGGCATGCTCAAAGACTTTGGCAGATTTGATATTGTAGGCATACCCATGTAGACATTATATCAATAGAACATTTCATTATCAGATCATTATGTATCCACTTATATTAGTAGGAGAGGAATGGACTGGACTTATACTAAAATGTAACCTATTTCCAAGGCAATATGTAAATAACATATTTATTCATATATTAAATGTTTACTCATAGTAAATAGAGGGGATTTGAACTTAGGATTTTTAGTCTATATTTATTCTTTACTCTATCTCAAACAACCAATATACATGAACACATGCATGTGAAAAAGGTAAATAATTCTTTGATACTTGTTTTGTGCAGAACCAGAACTCATCAGTTTGTCCAGATCATAATCTCCCATGCATATATACAAGCAGTACCTGGCTTATATTAAGACAGCAATTCATTAAATTTTAATGGGCAGGCTTCAATCTTTTCACCATTCAAACAATTCAACCATTCATTTCATTGAAAAACCAATGATGGAATGCTCAAGCCCTTTTGTGAATTTGATATTGTAGATTGGCAATAATGTCTACATGATATGACTATAATATCAAACCCACTAAGGGCTTTGAGCATTTCATTAATGGTTTTTCAATGAAATAGATGGTTGAATTATTGCAAGGGTATGAAGACTGAACCATCTCCATTAAACTTTAAGGAGTTGTTATCTTAATAAAAGGCAAGCACTGATTGAATATATGTATGAATATTATGATATAGCCTAACTGATGAATACTGATTTTGCATGAAATACATTTATTGGGAGAACATTTATCTTTTTCACATTGTGTTGTTATGTGTATCAGTTCTTAGACTGAAAATCCTAAGTTCAAATCCCTTTCTTTACTATAGTAAACATTCAGTATACTAAATGAACAGGCTAATTATATATTTGTAGCTATGTATTATGTGTTGATTGTGCTAATGTAAATAGATGATCAGATGATACATTATTGTTGATTATAGTTAATTATTGCTTGTTGTAATATGCATAATTTAGTGCAGTGGTAGAATGGAAGATTCTGAAACGGAAGAGTCTTGGGTCATAACTAATTTATGTCACTTCTAACTCAATTTTTTATGAGTTCCTAAGCAAAAAATTATTTCTATTATTATTGTTATTATTGCTTGCTTCATTGTTAAAACAATTTATTCTAAGTACTTATTATTAATTTTAATAAGTTATTACATCATTGAATAATACTTTGGGTAGTTTTTACAGTATTGTTCATTTATTCCTTCATGGCATTATTGTGGCAGGGTTTTGGCCAATTTTAGCATAGTTTCTGAATCCAAATGAATTTTCTGGGTATTTTAGCTGGTGTCATTTTTCTGTTGCCTAGACACTCATTGTAGATAGCCTTCTGCTAGATAAAGTCATTATATTGGCTGTTAAAAATATTGAAAAGTACTTTAAAAAGTCAACAAATACAGCTATCCTTTTGAGATATATTGGAAAACACCTTTAACTAGCAGTTTTTCTCCTCTGGATTGGATCATTGCAATACTGCTTCTTACATTGAGATTTTAAATAAATTAAAGTAGAATAGTATTTGACTGGAATGTCTTAGTTGCTTATTTCAAGCTTATTTATATCTATTTGGTGTTCTTCAATTGCATGTTTTTTGCACAAGAGAATAGTCACCAGCTGTTTGTTAAGATTTGACTTCTCTTTCTTGATAACATCTTTTTTTGGAAAACATGTTGTGAAAACAAATTTACAAATATCAAATCATGATATGATACATAACTGGATAAATTTATTATGATTTTCAACATAAAAGAATAAAAGAAGAAAAACAGCTTTTTTCTCTCTTTCTTTACTTATATTAGTTAATTGTTTAGGAAAAAAGAAAAATCATTGCCAACACTTATTTATAGCTCAATAATTTATTTATTTTTATCAATCCATAATTTTAAATAATATTTTCAGATCCATCATCAGATTTACTTTCAGAATTGACAAGTTGTTTAAATAAAACTTTCATTTGAAAGGCAGATTAAACAGGTTTTAAATTACTTTATATCTTAATAAACTTATATATATATATATATAATTAAAATTACCCCAAATCCAAAATTCAACCAGACCAGCAAAAAAATAATATTAAAACGCAACCAAAGGTTTCACTGCTACAAGCAGACTTCTCAAGTGTAAAGAACTACAAAAACTACACAATATATATAATATTAAACATTACCCACAAATCCATTCACTTCCCATCCACCCTTAATATTAAAAGAACTCTTAAATAAGTTAATTGTTTCAGAATAATAAATTTTCAATAATAAAGATTCTTTAATTCTTCTTTTGATTTCATTTCTCTCAAAGAAGACAACCTTAGCTTCATCAAAATTAAGGGTGGATGGGAAGTGAATGGATTTGTGGGTAATGTTTAATATTATATATATTGTGTAGTTTTTGTAGTTCTTTACACTTGAAAAGTCTGCTTGTAGCAGTGAAACCTTTGGTTGTGTTTTAATATTATTTTTTTGCTGATCTGTTTGAATTTTGGATTTGAGGTAATTTTAATTATATATTGACTAGTTTAGCTTTATGCTTGTAATGTTTATATATATATATATATGCTTTGTGCACAGATAATGAAGCTGATATCAGTAAATAAAATAAATGATATTCTACAATTTCATAAGCTGAGTGCTTTCAGGAGAATTCATACTCCCATATTCATAGCTACTAGAATGTTGAGAACTATATCAATGTCAATGCAAATGTATGCAAATTAATGTAAAGTGGCTACAGAGACCATTTTTGAGAAAGAGAAAAGCAGGACTCTCTTCTATTGATGGATGTAGGATCACTTGCTATGTAGCATGCTTCCCTGATCTTGCATTTGGTGTCATTTCTCTCAGAGCAGACAACACTGACAGTGATTGGTTGGAAACTGTGGCCAGTGACTCTTTCATGTTCAGTAAAAATTGAATTACCTTCAAACTTAGTTATAGTCTTATTATAAAGGTGTCTATGCTGTGCTACTCTGGTTGCAATGTTGGTCCTGATTTTTCCGTAATATGATGCTTGACAATTTTTTAGGGGCAAATGATCTTGTAAATAACTTGAGGAGTGCAATTCAAATCTTTGCATGCATCAAAAATATTTTTTTCTTCCATTATGGTGCAATTTACCACTTTATTATTTCATTCTTATTACAAAACAACTTTATACCATATTTAATAATATACATAAAGTAACCTTTATTTTAATTTTTTAAGCATTTTAAATATTTATTGCTCAATTTTGAAAATGAATATTTATTAAATATTTTTTTCCTGAAGCTTTGTAATACAACCAATTTGAGATGCTATTGAATTTGTCACACTATGTAAATGTTAATTGCAGAAATATAAATACAAATTTATTTGTAACTTAGTTCATGTTTCTGATTTCATAGCTGTGCACTTAATTGTAAACTCAAAAAAGTTTTTGAATAAATCCAAAAAAACATTGTTTCTCAAACTGCTTAATAGCAGTTTACTCAAAATCAATATCATTTGCACAGAAAAGTATTTTTGGCTTGTAACTTTTAATTGAGTAGTCTTGCATTGGTGGTTGAGAGGTCAGCACAACTACCTTGCACTTGCAGGCAGTTGCCCGGGTTGTGGGTTCGCGTCCTGGCCGATGCTATGACACTTAAAAAAACAACAACTTTTAATTGAGTATTGATTATTATTCCTGAAATTTGTACTAAGATCAGCTCTGGGTAAAGTTTATGCAATAAACTTCTGGGCTCATGGTTATGAAAAACTTATTTATACTTTTGTTATAAAAGCTATAAATTGATTTTGCACTAAAAATTCTTTCTATCTTCAGAATTAGTTCCTTTGTAAAAAGAATTATTTCATGGATAACTTAATTTTAATACTATTTTTTATACTGTGCAATGTTGGATGTGATACTTGAATCTATTGTTGTAAAAAAACATGTTCAACAAATTAGACTTTGGAAATGAATCAATTTTAACAGACTTGATAAAACAGTTTCATTTTATATACCTTATAAAGAAGATTTTATAAGTGTTTAAATTAGACCTGCATTTCCATTTTCTGGGCAATATATTGAACAATATAATGTTAATATGACAATTGTTCATAATCCTCTTTGTTCGATTTCTGTATTCAAATAACCAATTTAAAACACCCTCTGACTGCATTATTTAGTTTAACATTCTCTCAGAAATCAGTAAGACCATTCCAACTCCTTCCTCCAAACAAAAGGAGAGAAAGAGAAAAAATAATCTAAAGAAATGAGTTTGCAATGATTACATGGACTAATAATCTGTGAAATACAAATACATCATGATTCATTTTTCTGCTTGTTTGATATGTTATGATGTTTTTTCTTAACAAAAAACTTTTCTTTCTGAAATATTTTAACATTGTGTTTTATTGTAGCTCTTCTACATATTATATTCTCTGCCATATCTTGCCAATAGAAATAATACATTGACTTTTTTTAAAATGGCTTTAGATAATACTTATAATGTTAATGGATCTATCTTTTCTATGAAACTCACAATAAAGTTTACTGTAAAAGACCCTTTTATGGTATCTTTTATTGTTCATTCACTTTACAAGTCCAGTTCAATGAAGGTGCAATTCTACATTAATGGACTCATTAATATCTTAGTCAGAAAAGCTGAAGAACATATTGATTGGTTTTATAATCTTGTCATTGTAGTTTTTAAAGTTTATGGAACATTCTATAATGAAACTTTTATAAGACCTTTACATTGCACTGATAGACTGTCCAAGTTTCACATACAATTAAGTAAAATAACAACTCTGTATATAGTTAATTTAGTTGCATTAGTTATTTTCCTGTAATGAAATATTTTATTTTTTAACTTGTTAAAAGAAGCAGCAGCATATTGAAGTCTATGCTGGATCTCAACATCTAAATCCACTTTTCTATTTATAAAATTGCCAAGGTATTTAAAGTGACTTACATTTTGAAGTTGATAATCATCCCAAATAAAATTTGATGAGAACTTTTCTTCCATCACTGACTGATGAAGATCTTGAATTTTTTGAACATTAGTTAATAAATCAAGATTGTTTTAAGTTGCATTCAAAACATTAAGAACCCAAATCATTTTTTGAACTGGAAAAAATAACACAATCATCAGCATGCTATAAATCCATAATCCAAGAAGTTCTTGTTTTTGCATTTAATTGATTCAAATTAAAAATTCCACTATCAAACCTGTATCACACCACAATCCCTATCTAATTAAGCCAACTATAAACAAATATAAAGGCAACTGTCACAGTAATTGAAAATAACGTTGTACTTATCCTTGTTTAATATTAGTTTTTATTTTAACTGCTTCAGATTTCTCAACCTGTAATAATAATACTTTCTCTCATTCCATCACATAGAAGCTGTATAATATGAATAAATTTTTATGGATGACTAACTAATTTTGAACAATGGCATACACCTATTCTATTAACTGAATCAAATGCCTTGACTAAATCAATAAAAGTGATATATAAATCACTTTTTTGTTTCTGACACTTTTTTTGCATGTGTCTGGCAAGAAAAATGGCATCCGTAAAGCTTCTTGATTTTCAGAAATCATAGAATCTTTGATAACTATTAATCTCTAACTGGAGCAATCTATTCAACAAGATTCTAGGAAATACTTGTGCTTTAGTGGCTACACTGCAATCTTGTCTATTCTCTTTGTTTTTAAAAATTACACCAAAAACAACATCTTTAAAATCAAACGACACAATTTCATGAATCAGATATTCCTAAAAAATTTCAATGTTTTTGAAGCTAATATATGACTACCATATTTTAAAACTTCTCCAGATATTTCATCAGAACCTACAGCCTTTACATTTTTGAAGATTATAAACAGCTGTTTTAATTTCATTAAGATGAATATCTTTTTCAAAATCTAAATGAGTATGATAAAATGAATATATCATTGAATGGTCATCATCTCAATTATTGTTTCATTATTCACAAGATGATTAAAATATTTTTCTCACCTATTCAAAATATCATCATCATCATCACCATATAAGAGATTTCCATTGCTGGATGTAATAGGATTGTGATAACATTTTTCATGTCCATATATTGCTTTCAATGCATAAAAAAAGTTATAGAATGACTACGTGATCTTAGTAATCTCAAATTGCGATATTAATTTTTATTCCCTAGATGGTGCTTAAATATTAAAATGTTTATTTAGTATATTATTTTGAAAACAGATTTTCGAATTAATACTCTCCTTATAATGAACAAAACAGTCAAATGGCACATTAGAAGTAAATCAGTTTAAAAAAAAATGTTTATCAGTGATTTTTATCTAAATGTTTAATAATCTGCATGCGTTTTTTTCTTTTCTGATATATATATTACTTATAAAATTTTTAAAAAATTGAAGTATTTAAATAATAAGGAATTATTTGAGTCTCGTTATAGTTAATATATTACATCTTAATTTAAATATTTTAAATTTCTTATTAATGTAACTTAATTTTTAAAAAAAAAAAAAAAAACTAACAACAATTACACAAAAATGTACATCTAAAACATATCTCATTTTGTAAGAGGAAATAACACAATATGTAAAGAATCTAAATAAATTTTTCGGTTTACTAAGTCAGGCAATCAAACGGAAATGACTAAAACAGATAATTACAATATTTAAAACACGATTAAAACATTACACACGCACCTATGTACAAATATATAGAAGATAGTTGTTTAAAATTATTTCACAGGTCATTAAAAGTGATGCATCAAAATCGGGGTTTAAAGTTGTACCTTACATTCTACTCATTGTATGTAAATTTTTAACAAAAACTACAAATATCAGTAAAAAAACATTTTTAAAGATTTGATTATATTTTAGTTGTATTCGGCATGTAGTATGAATAATTCTAATGGTTCTTCAATATTTGATTCATTGATTATCGAATTCCCTCCTCACCAATGTATGCAACATTTCCTATAGCAAAATGCACTCTGTAATTAAAATAAAACATATATGCAGGATACATTGTTTGCTCTCAAGTTTCTAATAGTGATCCAAATTATCCTGATATCTTTATTATCAAGCTATTAATTTAGGTGAAATCTTTATTCACAAATTATTAATAGTTATCTAGATTAATATGAAACTTTATTCTCAACTACTAGTAATTAACTATTAATTTACCAACTAATATATGTTTATAATCTGTAAAAAGTTTCAAAGTTCACCCAGATCTGAAATGAACTTGGAAAATTTTAATAATAGATGCAGTTCGTGGATGCTGTGACCTGGATAGCATAAAGCTCCTCCAAAGCATAAGCCTCTGAAACTTGATTTCTGAACTTAAATTTCAGAGCTTTGTGCTTTAATTATTAATACATTAAATGCTCTGTCCACAACCTGATATTGGAAATCCAAGTCAAGAAAATGTTGATTTTTTTTTCAGGTGTTAGTCCAGATGAAATTTTATTTTTATCAGTATTGTCCAAATTACTTTGGTATAAACCATTTCAAGGTTATTTTTGTTACTTATTATTAAAGTTAATAAAATATGTATTGTGAACAAAATTATTTACAAATGATTAACTAAGTGTTATCTATTCAAAATCATTTGCCATTATGAGATTATTAGTTAGAAGAACCTGATAGGACAAAAGCAAATAAATGTAATATTTTTTTGTGTAGCCATTTTTTCTATCTAAACAAAATCTAAAGTAATCAGAATTATCCAAGGTGGTCTGTAGAGGTTCAGACAGTTCTTAGAATTAAAAATGACTCTGAATGCACTCTAAATCAGTACTAATAACTCTTTCATAGAATAAAACATTTTGCATTACTATTTTTGGTGTAAATTAAATTTTAATTTCTACAAAAAATACCTATGGGATTCAGTCTGATTTTATTTTTAATGTGATAAAATGACACTAGTATGTGTTATCTGGATTTTGAAAATACACAATATGTTTACAAAGGTATTTAAATATTTCTTGATTATAGATTCATTCATTATATATAGTAAATTGACATTTTTGGTGTTACATATATTACTGCCTTTTGCTTAAATATTCATACAAACATAGTCCTTTATCAAAATCAGATAATCTATTATTTAGTTGCTAGCTTCCCGTGAGCTTAACTGAGGATTCAAATTCAAAAAAGAAAATATATTTTTTTAAGTACCTAAAATATAGGTTTGAGAAATCCTAAACCATTTTAGGTAACCAAATCTCAAATCACAGACTAACCCTACAGTAAATAATTAAAACAAAACAACATTTAAATAACCTACAAGATAAAGATCTTTTCAACAATTCTTTATGAAGAAAGATGAAGAATGAAAAAAATATTGTTACATGCAGAATGATAAAGATTTAAAAAGGTTGCCATTTTTATATTCTCTAGATAAAAGTAGTTAGAGGATCCATTAGCCAGCCATCAATGAGCTGACTATAGAACAGCTTTCTAAAAAAATATAAGCAATATGCATGCATTAAGAAGCACATAAAAATAATATTAATCAGTAAATAGGAATTTAACCATTTTTATCTGTGAGGTAAATGTATCAAGATAATATGAATTAATAGTGTGACTGTCATTGCATTAGCCATAAAAGAAAAGTGTGATTTGGATACATTAAAACATTCAACAAAACTTTAGGTGAATATAGAGTAGTTTTTATGGCTGTGGTTTCAAATTCTTCCATGTAAATATTGCTAATCAGGAGTGACAATGGTGAGTCCATAGTCATTCCTTGACTTTGTTGGAAGAATTCTGTGTTGTATTAAAAGCAGGTTGTTATGCAGAATGTTAATCATTTCATTATACTATCAATAGGAAGAGTTGTTCTGATTTGTAAGCTATTGTCATTACTTAATCTTTTTTATTATTATAGACAATGCTTCTTCACATTGTACATTTGTGAATACACTTTCCACATCAAAGCTTACCAGTAAGTGAGTTCTTTTAATTTTCATATTCTTGATTAATTCTACAAAGTGTCTAGAATCCCTGACAAAAGACTGAATCTTGTATATGAAAAGCTTAGAACTTTGAGAAGAAATCTTGACAAATTTTAGCAACATAAATTTCTAGAACTAACAAGTCTTAGTGGAACATTATCCTTATGGATTTTAAGTAGGATGGCTTAGTTGATTAGAACATTACCTTAAAATTCAATACTCAAAGAATCTAAGGGTCCATATTTGATTACCATGCTAGTACTATCACTGGTCAGGCCAGCAACACCTGAAGAAAAGGAGAGAATGATACCTCTTGAAACATTGTGCATATACTAATTTGTAGTTAATTTTTTCTAAAGACATTCAATAGTCATATTAGATAGTGGAAATAATTCAACATATAAATACAAACAAATGTATTATATTCCTCTCTTTAAGAAAATAAATATTAAAGAAAATTTTTATTTCATCATATTTTAAATCCATTTTTTTTATTGAAATTTTAATAATACTATTTTTTTATAAAATGAATCACCTATTTATATATTACATTATTAATGTATCATGGAAAAACTGCTTTATTTTCATTCTCAACAATTTCACATAATAAAGTGTTAGTAAATCGATTAAACGATATCATTTAAAAAAAAAACCTCAAAGTTTATTATCAAATAACACTGGGATATTTTGTTTTTACAAAATCCATCAACTAAAATTAAGTCAATACTTTCAGTAAAGAACTATGCCTATGTTTTCTGGTAAGATTTTTATTTAACATCTAAATTGTTTTATAATATATGATTGGAAATGAAAAGTAAGACATATCTATCTCAGACACATAAATTCTTTGAAATAAACTTTATAGAACTAGGAACTAAATGACTAGTAAGTTTCTAATATAATTGTAGAATCTTTCTGTGAAAAGAAATTAAACATTCATTATCTCAATTTTTTCAAACTGTCATCTGCATTAATGGTTATGTGGGGGAAAATGTTAGGCAGAATATACCCAACAGATATTCTATTCTATGAATTACCAAACTGTCACTTTTAATGTATGACATCATTGATTTTTCTTACAAATCATTTGTTATCTTACTTTATACTTATAATTATGACAAGTACCTTCTTTTCACATATTGTATCCTGATCAGCAAACATTTATTCATCAAGTTTCAAGAAAGGAATACAAGGATTACCAATTTCTATTTTGGGAGAATCTTCACAAATAAGAGTTCTTCCAAATATAGTTACATTACTCTAATTAATGGTCACTTCACAAATAGTTTATTTTCAAGAGTAAAGATTTTATGTTGTAAGTTATGCTCTATTAATTTAAACTTGTTTTTTCTCTGGGTTCAATTAGGTTAACTGCACAAAATTGATCTGTGCAGTTATGGAAAAGGCTACTAATATGATTACTTTACATTTTGTAAGTTTTAGAATTATTTTTTTTATTCTTTCATATAATTTGTTTTTTATTCTATTCATATTTTTAAAAAAAACTCGTATAAGGTTCCCACAAAGCTTTGCAAATATTTAAGTGTTTACAGCATCTTCATGTTTTGATCTTTTAATCCTAGCACTTATTTTATGTTTGGTCATAACTTACTCTTCTATACTGCTTTTAACAGCATTGTACTTATCTACAATGTTAGCATTGCTTTTAATTTCTTTTAATATTCTTACAGCTTTCTCAATATTATTCATATGAAGGTTGTCTTCACTAATAGTATACATGATAATGTTTTCATCAATTTTAAATTTTCTTTTACAAAATTTCAACCTATCAACAGTTTTTGAGATTATTTAAAACTCACTGTTTCAGCATCAGTTTTATAATATACTTCAATTTTTGAATCCTTTTCAAATTTATTCTTCATCTTTACATTAATTTTAATTTTTTCATAATGTTTTTTTCATGTTTAAATTTCTTGAATTTTTCACTTAACTTTTCTTGCTTTTTAATGTTTTTTTTATTGGCTCATAAGTATTTTTATATTCTTCTGTTCTTATATAATTTATTTCTTATTACTACATTCTTTAGTATGGTGTTGGTGTTCTATATAAATGTTCAATTTTTATCTTGAAATAATTTTTATTTTTATATATCATGAAAATAATCATTGATAAAATGTCATGAGAATTCCTTGAAGATGCACTTTAGAAATTATCTGCATTATTAAATGTTTTATTTAAGCAAGATACAGTTTAGCCATCTAAAAAAGTTATTGCCAAATCAGTTCCACTCTTATGTATCATCTCATTTACTAATTTATTATCAATTAAATTCCCACTTTATCTACTTCTTTTTATTATATTATGATCTTTGGATTCATCATTGCAATAGTGCTTGCCTTTTTTATTTCAGAAATTTTAATATTCCCTGTAGTCTTTTGAATCTTCATAGTTTTTATACTATTCCTTTTTTTCATCACATGATCACCATTATATATGCTTACACATGCTGTTAATAAGAATACTAAACTCTCTATATGGTAGTGTTACCAAGTGCAAGCTTTCATAATCAATAGATACAAGAAGGTTTGTTCATAAAATTCCTATCTATTGTCTACTCATCCAACATCTCCAAACTAGTCTCTAGCTTGTGATTTTCATGAGTATAGATGATGAACTGAGTTCAGATCTATATGACTATACAAGCAAATAAGCTTGGGTTGGATCTTGGGCTTTTAGCTTTATTGTTAGCGAAATAGGTAAAAGGTGGTTGCTAAAGAGTTGCAATAGATCCTAAGGTCTAGGTGCAGTACTCTCAAATCCTAGGCTCTTCACTGATGAAAGTCACAAGCTAGAAACTAGTTTGGAGATGTTGGATGAGTAGGCACTAAATAATGATTTTATGAACAAGTCTTCCTGTATTCATTGATTGCAAAAGACTGCATTTGATGGTATTACTGTATGGAGAATTTGGTACTCTTATTAATTTCTTTTTGAAATATTTTTTTAATGTCACTGTTTTTTTCTCTGATCATTACTTTTTTTTCCTTCTTTACCATATCTTTCTATTACTGTAATTTTTGTGTCCTAATATTTCTTCATTTTTCTGTCTTTATTAGAATCATTTTTAATTATAGAAGTCCTATGTTTTATATCAATGTATCATTTGAAATTTTTGATCATCTCTCTGAACATTTCCTCCATTATTCTTAGTCACTATCTGTGATTTCCCCCTAAATATCACATTCATATTCCTTATGAATATTTAAATTGTTTTAAAAATGGTAGTAAGTTCTTTCTTAGTAGCACTATTTATTTTTAACTATGTTTGATTTAAATTATCCCATCAAAATCTATTTTATTAAATTACACTAATGTATGCATTAGTATTTGATTATTACTTAGTTTTGGAACAATTACTTTTTATTATTTATGTGACCCAATAATTTTTTTTATTAATTATTCAAACCAATAACTTTCTATCTTTTCCAAATTCTTTTCACACATTCTGACATCAGTTTTATTATTTATCTTAATATATTTATTACATGAATTTACTTTTAATCTTTTCTGAAGACATTTTTTCTATATCTGCTCCAATAACAAGTATTGCTGCCAACTGAAATAAAACATAACTCTGTGTAGTATATTATCTAGTCCTCCACATTCACTTATCTTACATACTGCAGCAGGTAGATCAAATATTTATAACTGGCATACATTAAAATAATTATGATCCTAACTTATTTGTATATGAAATTGGTTGTCATCTTTGATAGATCACTATATATGTAATAATAGCTAAGTTATTCAAAATAAAAATACATTTATATTGAGAACAACACTATTTTTTCTTAAAAGCATTCTATTTATATCCAGTAAAACTCTAAGGAGATGCACAAAGTCACATTATTAAAAAATAATTAAAATATTATTTAAAAAACATGTTTTAAAAATAATGCTTTTATGTAATTATCCAACTAACAAATATAAAATAACAAAGTAATCCTACTAAAAAATATATTGTTTCATAAAAGTATGTGAGACCTTTTTGATTTTTATGGTCTTAATTGCTTTTATGAAATAACACTGTATTTTTAGTTGGATTACTTTCTTAGTCAGATTACTTTATTTTCTATGCTTTATTTAGAGATTTACATGAAAGCATTATTTAAATAATGTTTTAATATTTTATTTTTTAGTTATAAATAAACCATACCATTTCAATTTAAATAAAATAATTTTCATCAGTCTCCTTTATTGTTTCTTGTTTATTCCACAAGATAAGGCTTGCTGTCAACAATTTCTATTTCTTCATTTTGCTGAAAACATCTACTTCTGTAACCTTTTTTTCACATTTATTATTTTTTTTACAAAGTATTTATGAAATATTAATTACTTCACAAGAATAGTTCAGAAAATATTAACTTTTAATTAAGTAGATATGAGATAAATCAACATGAACAAAATTTTATTCTATAAATCTAATATTTCTGTTGGCTCAATTGTTAAGGATTTTTCCTGGGAAGTGAACACATTTTTTTTTTACTGTTAAAAATTCAATAATGTGAACATCCTTACAGAAACACATTCAAAAATATGAACACACTGTCAGAAACACAGACAGGGTAAGTTAATATAAAAGCATTTAAAATAAGAAGCAAAAAAAAAGTAAGTCAAAAATTTAACAAAGTAATAAATAATATTAATGTACAAATTTTTTATTTACATGATAAATATGAAATTATAAAAATAAATTAAATTTCATAGAATATTACTATAAATGCATGCTTATTGTTCATTTAATATTATTAATATTTAACTGAAAATATTCAAATAGCAGATTGGCATTTAAAGCAATATCTAATTAAATGTAGATGATTAATTAATAATATACATATTACAAATGAATACATTAAAATAATTTGAATATTAGACATTGTTTTTAAATGCTTTAAATATTTAAAACATCTAGTTCTAAATAAAGCACAGTTTATTAAAAATATAATAAATCATATCTTATGTTTCTTTGTAATGATTTTAATGAGTATATAAATCATTTTATTATGTCAATTATGTAATGCTAAAAATATAAACCTATTCTCAGAAAAAATTAGTCCAAATACATTACTAAGATGATTCATAAGCTAGATCCTCAACGAATAATTTAAACAAACTTGTAAATAATTCCCACTGTTTGTTATATCATTGTTAATCAATTTTGCCAGATAAAAGATGATTGTCTTTATCTGACTTTTGATTTGTTATATAATAACAAATCATGCACTTATACTCAAAAAGGTTAAAACTTTTTATTAGTGACAATTGTTATTTTTATATTAAGCAATTTCAAATTAATTTAGATAAAATTCTAATAATTTTATTAAGTATGTAAATAATTTTACAGTTTATTAAATATGCAACACTAAGAATATAAACCTACTCATGGAACAAAATCATTCATTGAGAATCTAGCTTGTAAATCATTTTAGTAATGAGTAAGTTTATACTCTTAGTATTTTATATTTCATAAGCTGTAAAATAATTTATATATTCATTAAAATCAGTAGCATTTTACCTAAATTAATATTTAAAATTGTAATCCAACTTGATTAATCATCATCACCACTAAAAGTATTCTGTCAGATGGACAGGTCCAGACATTAGTCATGTCATCAATTTATCCATTTCCATTCCATTCTCTTTTTTGCCCAGCTCTTTAATTCCACATAACTCTTCCCATCTCTTACATCATTAAATTAGGTCAATCTCTTCCATTCACTCTTCTTAATTCCACTCAGCATTTCTTCCAAAACATCTTTCATTAAACTATAATTTCTTCCCAACACATGTTCAATCCAGTTTCTCTTTCTATCTCTGATTTCCTCAATCAATCTTTTTTTCCAGTTATTATTTTCAAAACCTTTTCATTTGTCATTTTATTCATCCAACTGATTTTTCCCCTTTCTTCATAAATGTCCACATCTCAAAGGCTTCCAATCAGTTCCTAATTTTATTACTCATTATCCATATTTCACAACCATACATTAGTACACTCCACACATATTATTTATTAATCTTTTTCTTAATTGTCTTTACAAAGGGCAACAAAATATCTTCTTTCTTTTAATAAATGCCTCCTTTGCCAATGCTATTTCTCTTTTAACTTCATCATTCCTCACTGAACCAATTACCCAAATATCTAAATCCTTTTACCTGTTAGACTATGTTATCATGGATTTCAATTTGCAATTTTTTTTGCATTTCTTCCAATCCATAAACACTTAGTCATTTCAACATTAATCCATTTCATATTCCATACATCCTTCTTCCAATTTATTCAACATATTCTGAAGACATTTTTCATCTTCAGCTATAAGAGCCATATCATTTGCAAATCTTATATATTTTATTACTCTACCTCCAACATTTGCTCATTCACAGTCAAAATAATGATTTGACATGTCTTCTATATAAATATTAAAGAGAACAAATAACATACTGCATCCATGTCTAACTCCACTTTCTATATTCACTTCATCAGTCTCATTTCTCCCCAATTTATTCTTATTCTTTGTCCAGTATACATATTCCAAATCAATCTTCTCTCTTTCCAAAATAACCCTTTATCTTTTAAGAGTGGACATAAGTTTATTCCAGACTACTCTATCAAATGCTTTTTCCAAATTCACAAAACATCTACCAATCCCTTTATCTTTTTCATTATATCTCTCTGTAACATCAAATACATCTTCTGTACTTTTCCATGTCTGAAAACGAAACTATTCTCCAATGTATTACTCTACCTTCCCATCAATTCTTTGAGTTAAAATTCTCAACAAAACTTTAGAAGCATGAGATAAACTTATTGTTCTATATTTTTCACATTTAACAAGTTTCTTCTTTTTAACAATTGGAATCATAGTTCTTAAAAAATCTTCAGGCCAAACTCCATTGTTATATATCAAATTGCAAAGTCCAACTATTTTCTTCACAGTATATTTTCCCATTTTTTTCAAAAATTCTATATACATATATTGCATCAAATCCAACAGGTTTACCATTCAACATTTGTGCAATTGACTTTTCTATTTCACCTGGTAATATGTCCATCCCTTTATCATCTATTTCAATATCTTCTTCATTTTCAACTTTATAATTAATTAAATTATTTTCTTTACTAAATAGACACTATAGGTATTATTTCCATCTTTTTAATATATCATTGCTATCAGTTAATCTCTTTCCATTTTTATCTGCAATCTCACTTGCTACCATTACATTTTCTCCCAAGTGAAATTATAAATTCTATCAAATAACAGTTTATATCTTTTCATCTGCTAAAGCCCTTTCTATCTTTTATTTATTTGTTTCAACCATTTTTCTTGTATCAAATCTGTTTCTTTTTTTAGCTCATTATTACTTTTTCTGTATGTACTTTGCAATTCTTCAGTATTTATATTCTTCCATATTCTTCATGCTTCCATTTTTTCTAACATATCTTCAGTTATTCAAAATCATTTACCTTTCCTTACCTGAATATTATATATTTCATTTTTTGCTATTTTTTTTAAAAAAATACTTCTTTAATTCTACACCAACACTTATCAAGACTATTAATATATTTCTCATTTTGAGCAATCCTTTTTATTTCATTTTCAAAAAATTTAAACCAAATTTTCATTTTTCCGTTTCACTCAACTTATCTAAGTTCCATTTTGCATATCTTTCCCCTCTTTTAATTTTTTTAAAAGTTAACTTTAATTTAGCCATATTCTAATTATGATCTGAATTTATATTAGCACTAGGCAAAACATGTGAACCATTAATAGCATTCTTGTATCTATCCTTAATCAATATATAATCACTTTGATAACATCCTTTATCACTTGGAGCTTTCCATGGATACAATCTTCTAATTTGGTTTTTAAAATAAGTGTATGCAATCACAAAAACATTATCATTACAAAAGTGTACAAGCTTCACCTTTTCTAATTATTTTCCACTATTATAATTTCCAACAATTTTCCTTTCCTTACTTTTCCTCACAATAGCATTCCAATCACCCAATAGCAATAATCATGCATTTTCCCCTTCATTTTAGATAATTTCCTTTTATCTTCTCATATATTTCATCAATTTTAATATTAGCATGATTAGTAGTCAGCATATAAATTTGTATGATTATCAAATTCCTAGGACACATTTATTCTCATCATCACCAACCTATTGAAGATACAATCAACATTTGCCACACTATTACAAATTTTCTTCATGACAGCAATGCCATCTCACTTAATTGATCTATCACCATCCAGATAAAAGAACAACATCTTCACTACTTACTTTCTCCCATTCCTCCCATTTCACTTTGCTTAATTCTATAATATCAATATTATTTATATACAACATTCTTTTCAAATCAAATCTTCCAGCTCTTCTCAAAGATCTAACATTCCATGTATAAATTCTCTATGTGTCTTCTCTCAATGAATTAAGTTTATAAGGATTTCACAGGTTTACAAACTGATTAGCTTCATATCTACTCCTGCAGTGCAAAACATCAAAGCCATTCTTAACTAAGGTCTCAACACCAAATGTAATTATTCCTGTAGACACATACATCATAAAACAAGGAAATTATAGGGCAAAGTAGTTTCCCATTGATCTTTTTGCCAGCAGTAATCTCCATAACAGGCCTAGTGTGTTAGCTAAATAACATAAAATAAACCTTCATCTGCCACTATCTCCTCACCATTGACCCCTATAGTGATCTTCCACTGACTTAGAAGAATACCCAAAACCCAGAAGATGGTCTTATTTATTGGCAGTCAACACTTGTTATTAAACATTCATGGTCATAGGAATTGTGGCATTTTGTAGAAGTTAATATGCCACTTTCTCCACTACTTTCTGACAGTGAATGCTGTCCCATTGTTAGCAACTTTACTTACAATACTTTGCTTATTCACAGCTAATATTCATATCTGAAGGCCATTCTTCTATCCACCATCTTGGCATGCTCTGGGTGGCATGAGATCCATAACTTGATTATAATAAAACACAAAAATCACCACTAATAAAATCTTTCAGCTATTTTGAGTATCAATCCTTGTTTATTCCTACATATTAAACAGGTCAGGTAAAAGCAATAATCTTATCTGACAAAATGGATTGGCATTGATATAACAGAGGGTAGATATTGTTCACAGGATTATTAAAATGATTATTTGGAGATCTAGTTTGTGAATTATTTTAGTAACGTATTTGGACTTGTTTGTTCTGTGAATAGGTTTATATGCATTATATATTTAATAAGCTATAAAGTTACTTACATTCATTGAATTCATTTATAAGTTCATCTAAATTGTTATTTGAAATAGTAAGCTGGCTTTATTAATAGAAAAACAAAAATCACAACTAATTAAAAGTTTCATCTATTTCAAGTATCAGCACCTGATTTATTATTATATAACAAACCAAAGTTATGTAAAAATGATCATCTTTTGTCTTATTAAATATATTGACATTAAAATAAGAAAAGATAGGTGTTATTTACAAGTTTATTTAAATGATTTTTTTTAACGTTCTAGCTTGTGAAATGTCTTACTAATGTGTCCAGACTTGTTTTTCTGTGACATTTCTTCTCTTGCCAATCCAGCCATTGTATGATTTTAGGAATATTTTTTATTGGCTTGTAGGTTAATTTAAGATTTATTTTCCAAAATGTTAACTTGTTTCCAAAGCAATTTTAAATGTGTGAGTAAAAAATCTCCACAATTTACTTGAATATGTAATTTTACTCCCATATTGCTAAGATTTTATAAGTTTTAACATAATTTCAGCTGATAAAGGTAACTTTTTACATTTATATGTTGTTCACACTTATTGATATGCAGAATATTTGAGCTTTGGTGGTAGTAGCACTTGATTGAAAGGATTTTTCTTTACATTCACCCTGTAAACTGGTTTCTGTTTTTTAATATATCTCACTACATTGTTCAACTTCTGCAATTTTATGATTCTTTACAATTTACTAATCATATATCACATGTTATACAGATTTGACTCTGTTTATTATTCTTTAATTTTATAATATTTTAATAATTGTTTTTACATTATGTTTGTACATTCTTACATGGATTTACTCCTGTTTGCCATTAACACGTTAAACTTTTAATTAGTTTGATGCAAACAGAAAAAGACGTTTATATATATATATAACTTTATTTATAAATAAAAACACGTGGAAAATAAAATAAAATTTCCTAAAATATATAATAGATTTACTATTTATTTATTTGAAATTCAGAAGTACAGATTTATTTAATCAAAGAAAATATTTAAGAAAAATTTACCGATAATGTAACTCACCCATATATGTTTATCATTCAGTATGGTTGATATATATATATATATATATATATATATATATATATATATATATATATATATATATAATATATATATATATATATATATATATATATATATATATATATTAAACAATATCTGTATTAAAACTAAGTAACATATTTTGTTATTGAAGCGTGTTCAAAATTCAATTTCTGATAAAAATGGGGATATTTCGTCTTCTGTATTCTTTGATCATAATAGAATTTGTAATTATGGATTTAATTTTGATTTTAATAATGTTAAAATGATGGAGATTGAAAGAAACCATAATAAATGTAAAATTAGGGAAGCTTTATTGATTAATAAATATAAACAACATTTGATTAATAGACAAGCAGCTAATGTTAAGATTAGTGAATTGTGGGAATTATAAAATTGTAAGAATTGTGGGGAAAATGTTTATATGACATATTATTGTAATGTTATTTTTTGAATTTTGAATAGTTGACAATGACTACTGAGCTAGTTGAAAGTACTTCTGAATAAAGTATATTTAAAATATTTATTTACTATGTTTGGATTAATATTGCACGAAGTAATTATTTATATATAAATGAAATCAATTCATACATCATAGTGACTTATATAGCTTGTATTTATAAATATGTAATATAAACAAGCTTGCTAATAACTCTAAATAAGCTTACTTTTTTTAATTTTTTCTTTTTCTGATAAATGCCACAACAGAATGATTTGAAATCTCTATCTAGAACCATCCCCATTCCAAAACTGTTTTGAGCTATTTACTCTCATCCACTTAATAGTTAAGTATTAGATAAATGCTGGGCTTGAGTTTGTATTTTGAATCTGGTGTCTGGATGTCCTAGCTCCTCGTTGTCGAGAGCCAATAGTTTGAAACCGATTTGGGAATGGGAATGATTCTAAATAGAGATTTTAAATGCATTCTCTTGTAACATTTATCAGAAAAAAAAGAGAAAAAAAAATCAAATAAGCTTGTTTAGAGCTATTAGCTGCCTGTTTATATTATATATGTGTATATCTCACAATAAGATAAAAATTTATCATTTTCAGTAATGCTAATGGAAAATTGTATTTCTAATATTAAAAAGTATATTTAGTACAAAGGTTATCATTCTTTTGACAGATAATAATCATATTTAGCTTTTAATTCAAAAAGCCAAAAGAAACAAACAAAAAAAAAACCATGATGAGTTTAATATATCTTTCAAATTTAGTCTTGTAAATAAATTTTATTTTATATCTACATATCAGCCTTCATATCCATCACATTCACATACTATAGTCTTTAATGTAAGCTAGAGTAATTATCAAACATCAGATGACAATATGAACCAGTTCATTACATTAATTTTCTGGCTATTGGAGTATTGACCAGCAGATATCTTAATTATCTTAAAATATTCAAGTTAATGACTTAAAAATTAAAAGATACTTTAAGTTTTGAATCCAAGATAACCTGCTTGTTTGCAATTATTAAATTAGATCAGAAACTTTCTTTAAACCTTAGACTCTTTTGGAAAGCTTTGGAAGAAAGAATTGCATATAATAGAATAAAGCTTCACACGCTGCATTTAGTTTCTCTTTCATATTTACTTAAATGATAGTAAATCATTTTCCATCATGAGTTGTAACTTTCAGTGAAAACATGAATAATCAGAAAACAGCAAATAGCATTTGAATACTAGTTTTCATCAGAGATATATAATTGTATATTGCTGTTACTGCATATATCAAATATAAACCAAGAGTTATCTAATGTTTTGTTTTTGTACATAACATCCTTTCACCAAAAAATAAAACCATGCCTAAAATTAATTTTTAGCTGAAATCATTAATATAAATTTGACACTTATAAATCGAACGGTAATAACTAGTTATTTGTATATACTAATCAAGTGATGAAGACATGTGTAAAATATTGTGATCTGGACCACCTGATGAGTGTAAAATGTGCATTTTGGTCATTATTTCTCCTTTCATGTGTTGTTGTTTATGTTTTTCAGAAATGTGTAACGGAATTTTGAAATGAATATCTAAAAAAAATATTTTATATATGAAGTTTAAGTAGAAGTATATATATATAAATTTAAATTATAATATATGTTATGTATGTTTTTCACTGGAAAAATAATGTGAGTGTGTGTTTCAAAACTGTATCCGGAATGAGAGGTTGGTCTATCTTCTTTGCTGATATATGGTTGTGATATGATAGATCTAAGATGGAAGATGCACTGGTAAAAACAAAAATTTTAAAATATGTATGTACATATAAAATCTATTAACATTATTTATTTACATTTTGTACAAAAATGTATAGAAACTTATGTCTCTTTCACTTGATGTTTGATTAAAAGTTAGCTGACTTTTTGCAGATCATGTGTTTTTATTTCCTGATATCATCAGCTGTTTAGGAGACTAATTATTTAATATATATATATATTAAAATGCTATAACATGGATTAAAAATAAAATTTAATTAAGTAAACCAAGTATAATAGGCAAAACTCTCTCCATACAGTAGTGCCACTCTAAGCAAGACAGAGTAATCAATGGATGCCAGAAGGCTTGTGCATAAAATCTCTATCTAGTGCCTACTCATCCAATATCCCCAAACTAGTTTCTGGCTTATGACCTTCATCAGTGATATTGGATGAGTAGGCACTAGATAGGGATTTTATGCATAAGCCTTCTGGCATCCATTGATTACTCTGTCTTGCTTAGAGTGGCACTACTGTATGGAGAAAGTTTTGACTATTATAACAACAGTTATGAGCAAGCATGGAAGATAGTGATCATGTGATGTAAACCAAGTATAGTCATAATCATGGATAACAAGCAAACAAACAAAACAAAAAAAAACAAAAATCATTCACAGTATTTTACCACTAAAAATTCAACAACCCCATTTTAAACTTATTTGAATGTTATTTGCTCCCTGATTCATTACACACACAATATGTATATAGAGTTACTTACTTCTATTTTTATAGCTAGATAAGCAATTCACTTTGCCTTCAAAATCTGTGATATTTTTTAAACTTTCAGATATAGATTGAAGGGAAATGGTCAGTATATAAATATGTGCTATGCAATACTCTTAGCTTATGCCAGCAATATACTTACTATTCTCCCTATAAACATGCCAAAATTAACATGTAATATTGAAATTACTAAAATATAAATTTGTTTGAACTAATAATAAAGAGCTAAATTGTCTTAGTTTTAAAATAAGAGATTTTGAAATTTAAAAGTAATTAATTTGCGTAGCATGAACAGTAAAAGTAGCTATTGAATGGACCATGACATTCTGATGTTTTTTATTAATGAAAGCCAGTAAAAATTATTTCAAGGATTTGTTTTTTATGGCCTACTATTTTTCACACAGATAACTATGGAATAGTGATATAGATTGATTTGATGAAATGTAAGCTAAAAAAATTGTGTGAATGTTTGGTTTGGTATATATCTTTATGTCTTAAATGTATGAAACCATTCATATTGGAATTTTTAAAAAATCTATTTCTGTACAGTGTTATATTTTGTAAATCTTGTTTTTTACTGGCCAATAATCTAATACTAAAAGATAACAATAAGTGTCAAAAATGCACCAATTCAAGAAAACTTTCATAAATACTGTGTTGCATCCTGTCCAGAATTGAATCGTGAGGTTTAGGCTTAAACAGTTATCATATAATCCAAGGATTAAGCAATATAAAGTTAATGAAAAATTTATTTGTACTTTAGTAGTCTTAAAAACTGCTCATTAAAATGTAAAGCAATTTTAAAATAGAGGCTAATTATAATAAGAAAGTGAACTATCAAACAAAACTTCATTTGAGTTTCTTTATTCAAGAGCCCAGCTATTGTAAGTATGAGTGAATAGTTAGTAGATATTCATATTCTAAGATAAGTTTCTGGTTAATAGTTGTCTTCTATAAAGATCAGACCATGCACTCAATCATCTAGCAGTCTATCTTTACTATTTTTATTTTTTTCCATATTAATAATCTAAGGTTTAAGCACACTAAAGTTTTAAATCTAAACCAAAATATTTACGTGTTTTAATGATAGCCATTACTAAATTATGTAGTTCTTGACATTATTGGTGTATGATCCTTGCCAAAGAGAAATGTTTTTTTTTACAGTTAACATAAAAGTAATAAAAAATGTAAAAAATCGAAAAACTGAATATGCTTTAAAGATGTAATTTCAGATGTGTTTTAAAATAACGTGACTATATTCGATTACAGTCATGTCTAGCAGAGTATAAAAATAGTTGCAATTTTGGTAATAGTAGTTTAATAGAAACATTAGCCATAAATATAGCAGACTAGATATTTTTAGTAATAGTAGTTAGGACAGATTGTCATATAAATAGCAGCGTTAGGGTAGCAATGTGCTATTGAATAAAAGAGATAATTGAGGCAACAGTTATCTGTGTCACAGACCAATGATTAATTGAAAATTAAGACATTTAAAATAATAAATTAAAATATGGAAATCAGTGTAAAAACAACTATTTAGAGAGTTTGTTTACTGGAAATTATATTTCACCCCGCTCGATGTATATATTTATATACAAATCAGAAGGTGCGGTAATTAATAAGACATTATTGTTTTTACTATTTAGGATGTACGAAATTCTGCCGTTTTTGCAAACCATGTAAGGTTTTTTTAATTGGCATTTTAACTTATTCTATCTAATTAATTACGCAGGGAAAATATTTCCATTTGAAATTAATAACTTATAAAATGAAGGATTCATAAATATGAATTTCTTAAATATAGCGAAGCTTTTCCAGGTCACATGAAATCTGAGTAGACTTGGGACCATCAAAATGAATGCACAAACAGCATGTGGTCTGAGAACCGCCGCTTGGCAAAAATACTTTACGGAAAAAAATAATTAGAGGCATGTGAAGTTGTTTAATTTTGATAATTAAACAGTTTTTGACCGAGTGTAGGATTTAATTTCAGTTGAGCAAAGTCTGGATTATTCTTTGATTTTTTTTTTTTACCGAAGGTGTAGTACGCATTTTCTATTATTACCGTATAGTTAGAAGTTACTAATATTGTACATTATTTATTACTATGTAGACCGGTTATGTGAAAAGAAGTTTATAATATGACTAGAATTGTTTAGTTACAATAGAAAAAATTGTATTCATGAATCCTAAATATCATTTGTTTACTAACAATTTCTAATACATCACTTATCTTTTTTTGTTAAGTCATCAGATAATTTTTTGTAGTCACAAATCAAAAATTTACAATTTATTGGATCTTTTTAAATGAATAAATAATGTAAAGGGCTTATTAAAATTTATGATATCCTATTAAATATTAAGCTACTAGTATAAAATTTTATGCAGATGACAATTATTGACGATAAATATTCTTATGGTTTTGGTCATAGTATCCTATTGCCTAATTGTGTCTTATTTACATGTATTAAAATTATATTAACACAAGTTCAAAAGTTTAAATATCGGCATTCTTTTCCGATTGAGTAAATAGAAAATCAAAAATCTCAATTTGCCCAATTTAAATAAATATCATTTATTATTAACTGTTAAAAATAAAATGTGGATTAATGATGCTAATAATGTTTACAGATACCACTTTATGATTAATAACCTATCGCTCAAATTCTAAGATAAAGCTGTATTACTTTGGATGTAACTAAAAAGTTTTTAATCGGATATATATATATATATTTTTCAGATTAATGTTCCAAAGCTAAAATATAGAAATTTGATTATATTTAGATGTCTTAATGGAAAGAAAAAAGAATTCATAACTCTCATAAATTGACCAGTTAAATGAGAATAATTTTTTCATCAATTTTAAATATTTAAGAAAATATGCAGGAACTGCTATTTTAGACTATTACTAGAGACTAATTCTTAGTGCTTACTATTATGATAAAGTGTAGACTTAGTGATAAAGATTTTTGGATTATAGTTCAACTGTCAGATTTGGTATTTAAATATTCCATAACAATTATGAAAGTGACCGATGGATTATCAGTTACAAATGTCAAAATAATGATATGCTAATTTATGAAGTTTGTGATATTGTAAATTGATACTTTTATTAATACAGACATAATGTAAAACTACTACTTACACAGAAATTGTATTTTCTATAGAATGAATCATGATTAGAAGGTTATTAAGTATTCTTCATGAAATAAAGGCATCATGTTTAGTAAGGAACAACTCAATAGAATATTTTATGGTTTATTATATTAATATAATTGTATTATGAAAATTATGCTCAAGTTCATTTTTAGAGATAATTTTGAATCATTCATTCATGTGATATGACCAATCCAATAAAGATGGCATTTACAATAGTGGTTTCTATAGTTGCACTTGTAGTTCTAGTAAGAATATATTAATCTTATGATCTTATCATCATATCTTTAAAATTTTATTGATCATGCTTAGATGATTTCTCAATGCCTTTATGTTATGCCAATAGGTAGTCTAAGTCTCACTTTCATACAATATATTAATTTTAAAAATAAAACAGGCAAAACTCTCTATACTATTACTACTCAGTACAAGCTAGAGTAATCAATGGATACCAGAGGGCTTGTGTGTAAAATCCCCATCTAGTGCCTACTCATCCAATATCCCCAGACTAGTTTCTGGCTTGTGGACTTCATCAGTGAAGAGCCTTGGATCTGAGAGCACTGCACCTAGATCTTAATTTAATTTAATTTAGTTGCTATAAAACAAGTTATAATAAGATATTATTGCAAAATGTCAAAAAAGAATAATGGACAGGTATATTTTATATGTAGATCTATTTGCTGTTCTTGGATTGGTGTATACTCATAAAAAATCTCATTTATTATTATTTATTTGTTTTTTTTCCTCCTCTAAGTTGGAGGAACCAAAATCAATGAATGGCTGATATTAATGATAATGATTAGATTATTATCAAACTACCTAGAAATAATGTTTGCATTATGAATAATCCAAATAGAATATTGTTCAAGGAAAAAAAAACATTTTGTTATCATTCTGTTTTTGTTAAATGTTTGGCAAAAAACATTGTTCTAGTTGGGAATAATATAAATAATGATTTCACCTGACTATATAGCAGATTTACCATTATTTAGAATTAAGAACTCCAAGTATTGTATAGTATTAATCTTAAAAATCAGGGCTTTTTAGAGATTGGAGTATACATTTTTTATTTGTGAAGTATATGGTGGTGTTTTTTAGTAAGCTTTAGAGATATTAAGGGATTAAATTTGTTTACAATCTTCTGTAGTGATTGTTGTCATGTGGGTTTTGTTTCTTTGGTTATAATTCATTATATCATTTATTGCTCTCTAATTCTCACTTAACAGTGGTTTGACTATAATTATTTATAACATTTCTCATTTTTAGTAAACGCTATGTAAGATACCTCTCACAACTATAAAAAATTAATTCACTTTCATGTCAAAAACTCCTTATCCTATTTTATTAGAATTATAAATATAAAAGAATAATGATAAGGTAGTATCTATTTTCTATTTCTGTTATACATATTTCCTATTTCTGTTATATATTATGTCTATATATAGTGCTATTGTGGCTAATGTTTTTATTATTTTACCTAAGCTTTGTATATATAATTGCATATATAAATAGAAATATAAAAATGACAAGTGAAATTAAATTGTCTACTTGTATAAACATCATTTTAAGTTTAATAAACATAGTCAGTAAGAGTTGTACAAACATTAAAACATTATGTTAATCTCTTACATTCCTAAAGCAAGCAGATTATTATCAATAACATAATTAAGGTCATTTCCCAGTTAAGATCATTACTTAATATTAAATGAAAAAATTATAATATGACATTGATTAGTTTTTATCAATGCTAATTATATGTTAATTTGACAGAAGTAAAAATAATATTACAATTACAAAACTGATATTATAATTGAATAGTAATTAAAGTAACAGTAAAAAGTTATTACAAGTATATATCTTATTTTTTTAGAGTTATTAAGTAAAATATAAATTCTCATAAAATAATCAATTTTTCATCTCAATTCCTATTCATATCAATTTTACAATTAGTGTTAACATAAAAATGATCACCATTTCTTATGCAATACTGTATGGAGAGTTTTGCCTGTTTTAATAGTGTTAACATACTATTGATGCATCATAGGTTTAATGTAAATCTCATTCCCCTTAAATTAGATCTATTAAATTACAACTAAAGTTTTCAACAGTGATTAGAAATATTTTAATTAAGTTGATACTTATATTTAATTAATTGGATTTCATTGATAATCATTTTATTAAAAGAAAGTCTTACCCTAAACTAAGCCTTATATATATATATTTTTAAACAGTTTATTCTAAGTTTTTTTTAAAAAAAAACAGCTCTTTATGATGTCTAATATAAGGGTTAATATAGAATTTATAAAGTTTATTTATCAGTGTTATACCTTCATTAAGTATAGTAGTTTACTTTATTTTTTCTATTCCATGGACATTTATTATAAATCTAAAAAATAAATAAATGCTAGATGGCAGTGTCTTCAAAGTGGCTAACAAGTTTCTTTGGGCATAGTGGCTGAGAGATTCCTGATTCCGTATAAGGAGAAGTCGCAGTGCAACACATCACATCAAGCTGTGTTTTTATAATTAGTACATTATGAGAACACTTAAATTTATTATTTCTGGCCTAATATCAGATCTCTATGGCTACACAAATAAATTGATTTGGTTCAAATCTTAGAATGTTTAAAAATATCACTTCATTGGCTTCAATTGCATATAAAATGTAAACATAGATATTGGATGTAATGAGTGTATGTATATTTAATGCTTCCCATCAATTATTATGTTAAATTTAAAAAAACACAACTATCTTTAGTGACCACTCAATAATTATATTTATAGTAGATAGCACTGGAGTAGATTACATAGAATGGTTTACTACATTTAAAATGCACATATTAAAAGTAAGCTAAAAGAATCATGTAATGATTTGTTTTATATATAACTTATGCAAATATATAAATGAATATATTAAACAGTACATGTTTATATACCATTCACATACACAGCATGCACCAGTACAAATATGACTCATTCTATCCCTATACTTCTTGCAATGCAATCTTTAAATACTGGTCTCATATAACATCATAGTTTGGCTATTATCTACAAAAAGTTTAAAATGCTACTATGTCTGAATTATTAATTACAACATAAAATCTGATATTGTGTTTCATACCTTTGTAGAATATAAGCAAAGATGTTTATGAAAAGGATTTGTATACAGAAATTTATTATCTGAAGAATTAAGTCAACAAATACAATTTATTATTTATTAAATAAAGTATTTTTATATCATGAGAATTAGATATTCATAATCATGTCAAAAAAATCTATAAAAATCCCATAATAATCATGTTAAAAAAATCTATAGAAATCCCAATCAGAAATTAAGTGAACTTAATTTCTATTTATACTATCTTTGTAGGCATGAAGAGAATTTTATTAATTAACTGATTCATGGTTTGTGTTGTATCACAGCCAAAAACTGCTGAATTCCTTTTCTGTGACAAATAAACATAAGCAGTATGTATGATCCTGAAACAGTTAATGAGATTTTAATACTGACTGCAAACACCAAATTGAGATGCTTTTAATGTCATATATTATAAAAAATAATTTGTTTGGCACTATCCATCAAATTATTTTTTGTGACATGTGCTGTTAAAAGTGTTTACTGCTCAATCAACTAGAAGAAGGACTTGATTTGAAATAGGTATTAAATAGAAAAATCTGATTGAGTTAGTGGAAAGTTTAATCTGTTTAATATTTTTTGTGATGCAATTTATTTTCTGATATTATGGAGAAATATATAAAAAGTGTCATTAATATCTGAAATAAAGAAGAATTGAACAGATCATACATTTCTTATAATAATATTTAATTGTACACCCAGAAATTTGGTGACAAATATTAGGCAGAAGAATGTGGTGGTCTATTTAAAGACTGTTCTACCTTTACTTTGTGCTGTAATGACACACATTTGTATAATTTTATTTACAAAAAGATGCCAATAAATAATTTTATAATGCTAAAATGATTCATTATTTTATAAATTTTTATTTAATTCACTCTGTTTTTTACCTGTCTTTCTGATAAAATCTTGTAACTCAATATCCACCCCTTTTCCATTTTTAATCTAGTTGAAACATTGCATTCAATCATATTCCTATTGATAATACATTTTTTTTTTTAGAGATTTCAAAAAATTTTAGCAAAAAAATAGTGAAAAATTTAATTTTTAAGTTTTATATGCCCATCTAGAAATAAAAAGTTGTATCTAAACTTACTTTATTCCTAATTTTTGGAACTGTGTCAAACTATAAAGTATATCTATAAAGAAACACTTTTATTTAAATAAATATATATGGAAGTAAAAAAGTGCACCAAAAAATAAAAAATAAAATTTTCTTCAGATTTAGCAAATAAAACCATAATGTCAGTTATATGTAAAAAATTACAAATCAGATTCTCAAGGGAGTCATTTAAATATGTATGCAACTAACATGCATTTTGAATAGATTGGTACTAATGCAAAAAAATGGGAATAATCCTTCAACAATCTAAATTATGAATTTGTAAATGCAAACACTCCATATTTTTATTTATGAAATTTATTTTTTACTTTTTAGTTCATTTTTTACTTTTTAATGCATTTATATGAATAAACAATTTTTTTAATTTTTTTTATTCATCACAATTTTCTACCTAAACTGTAAGCAGGCATAACAAAATCACAAAAAATTTCTTTGATTAAATATTTTAATAATGACATTATACAATTTTAGGCCAATGCAAATATAAGCTAATTCTGTACTCATCCAATATCTCCAGACTACTTTTTAGCTTGTGACTTTGCTTGTGGCTTTCATCAATGAAAAGTGCTCTCAGATCCAAGGCTCTCCACTGATGAAAGCCACAAGCTAGAAACTAGTCTGGGGATATTGGATGAGTAGGCCCAGATAAGGATTTTATGCACAAGCCTTCTGGAATCCATTGATTACTCTGGTTAGCACAAGGTGGCACTACTATATGGAGAGTTTTGCCTGTTTTAATAACTGTTATGAACAAGCATAAGAAATAGTGATTATGTGATGTTAAGTGGTTTTATATAAGGATATGTAGTAAAATTAATGTTTATATGATTTTTTGACAATATTTGGGTTTATAATGAGAATGGGGGGGGGGAGGTATTATTGGAGTATGAAAAATTCACAATAAAAAAATCACATGATAACCATTTATTATGCTTGCTCTTAACTTTTATTAAAATAGGCAAAACTCTCTATACATATTGCCACTCAGTGCAAGCCAGGGTAATCAATGGATGTCAGAAGGCTTGTGCATAAAATCCCCAGTTTTGCCTATTTTAATAATAAAAAAGATCCCTGCAAATAGAGATTTTGGATACTAATTGATGATGATTGCCCAAAACACCAAATACTTCTAGAATCACAATCATAAAAGATTTTTTTGGAAATTTTAAAATTAAACATAAAGAAGTTTTTAATTATTGTCACATTTTATATCGTTTGTACATAATGTTCATAAATTAAGATATACTTTACTATCAATAAAAATTGTCTCTTTATTCCAGTTACTATTTAAGTCTTTAACTCTCCTTTGTTTAAATCATAGAAATTAATTTTTTAACCAAACGTTATCTTTTACACTCTTCTATTTTGACTACCTTAGTTCAAAATATATGTTACATTTTCTATCCAAAAGAATTTGGGGATATGTAAGCAATAGGTAAATGAATACTAAACAAAAATAATTATATCAATTATGATTTTATAAATTCAATTTTTAATTTACTTAAACAATTAACTAATGAATACAAAACAATGCTAGAAAACTTTAACAGTGCTACCTGTATTTAGAAACACCATCTGAATCAAGCAATACAGGTAAAAGGAATCATCTTACTTATTAAGTTGCAAGTTGATAAATATATTTATTGCAAGACTATTCTAAATCCCAACACAAATTTAAATATCCTTAGATCTTAAAAGCTAAATAATCAATTTACCTTTTGAAAAAATTACAAACATAACTACATAAGAATAAAATCAATGGATACATAATGCTGGTTGAAATTTAAATATAGTAAATGAACACATTATTCACTGGTTTATTTATGTATATTGGGTTTGGAGTTTTTTCAAAGCATAAACTGATTATTTATTAATCGTGTTTTGTATACAGAACATGAAATGTGCTAATCTATTAGCTTTTAAGATCCAAGCTTATTTAAATTCACACTTACATCTAGAATAAACTTGAAATCAAAATATTGATCAATTTGCAACTTAATAGGTAAGAGGATTTCTTTTACTTCTTGCTTGATTCAGACTTTGTATCTAAACACAGGTAGCACTGTTGAAATATTATAGCACTGGTTTATATTCATTTACTATATTTGAGTTTCAACTAGTGTTAGCAATCATTAATTTGAATAATTAATATATAATCATAAGAAACAAGATAATATACTTCAGGAGGTTGGTTTTAAGATAATAATATAAATAATTGTTAACTTACAAAAAAGGCATTTTAAAATATAAACATTTATTTAAATTAAAATATACATGATATTATTAACAATAGAATGAATTCATACATATTCAATCCAGGAAGGTGCAAAACACTATCATAATTTATGTCATAACATTTGATCCAGCTATGCTAGCAGTTTATAATTTTTGTAATGAATAGATAAACTATCTTTGTGTATATGTATATATATATATATATATATACATATACACAAATATATATATATATATATATATATATATATATATATATATATGGCTGCAGAAAGGAGTTTGCTATTAACTGAAAGGAGACCCTTTGATTCCTCTTGGAGGCCTTAAAGGAACCGAGCAGGGCAAATTCCTAATGTCCACTCCATACGTTCTTGTCGTTGCAGCTGTTATTACTATATGTTTATTCATATAGTATACGAACATGGATGGGCTGCTCACCAACACGCATTAGCCAGCGTGGTGAGTTTATTGGCTTTTTACCTCTGAGTTTAAGATCAAGAAACACCATGGTCTTTCTTCTCAGTGCCTGATAAGGCAGAATGAATGTTTGTGTAAATGATAAAGATTTTTCCCAATTATACAATTATGACAGACAAAAATAAAGCATGGCCCTTAATCCCAGGAGGCTGTAAAGTCACCAACCAAGGCAGCGGTTGGTGGCCGAAGGCGGAGGGTGCTAAGAATATCCTGGAGGCGGACCCAGGCTGCCATTTGATGACGACTTTTTATTTAGGTACTTACAACTGCAGATCACTTTCAAGTGAAGGAAGATTGCAAGAATTAGAAGAAGAACTCTCTTATATTAAATGGGATATTATTGGACTTTGTGAAGTTAGAAGAAAAGGTGAAGAGACAATTGATTTAAAAAGTGGACATATGCTCTATTATAAAGGCACAAATATTGGAAATACAAGTGGAGTAGGATTCATTATAAATAAAAAGTGGAAGAACAATATTGTGGAGATTGATGGTGTATCAGACAGAGTGGCAAGATTAGTTATACAACTTAATAGCAGATATCAAATGCAGATAATTCAGGTTTATGCCCCAACAAGTTCTCACAGTGATGAAGTAGTAGAAGATTTTTATATGGATGTACAAAAGGCTTTTGATCAGAGTAAACAACATTTTAAAATTGTTATGGGAGATTTTAATGCTAGAATTGGTAAACAAATGAAAGATGAAAGTGTTGTAGGTAATTTTGGTTATGGTAATAGAAATGAGAGAGGACATAGACTTGTGGAGTTTGCAGAGAAGGAAAAACTTTATATTATGAATTCTTTTTTTGAGAAAAATGTTAGAAGGAAATGGACATGGAAGCATCCAAATGAAGGTACAGCAGAATTGGATTATATTTTGACTAACAGGAAATACATATTTCAAGATTGTAATGTTCTTAATAAATTTAACACAGGAAGTGATCATCGATTAGTAAGGGTAAGATACATGTTAATGTAAAACTAGAGAGACAAAAATTATTAAGAAAAACTATATTTACAGTTGATATTCCTAATCTTCAGAAACATTCTAATGAATTTAAATTAGAACTTACAAATCGGTTTCAAGTATTAGTAGATTTTGAACATGATTCAGATTTGAATGAAATTAATATGAAAATAACTGATACACTTTTAAAAACTGCAACAAAGATAGCTGGTAGAAAAAAGCAGCAATTGACTAATAAAATTTCTACTGAGACTAGAGAACTTATGAAGAAAAGAAGGAATATGAAGATATGCAAGAATGATGCATTAAAAAGAATTGAATATCTCGAATTTTGTAAAATGGTGCGGAAAAGAGTTGAAAATGATATAAGAAAGTATAACTGTGAACTAGCAAGAAAAGCTGTAGAAGAAAATAAAAGTCTTAAGAATGTAAAACAACATTTTGGTATTGGTAGGAAATTTATATCTGCAATAAGGAAAAAAGATGGAATTATTACTAAAAAGAGGGATGACATTATGAAATTGGTAGAAGATTTTTATCAAGAATTATATAGTAATAAAGAACAAGTACCTCCTATATCTATTACATCTTCTGAATTGCCCAGAATTTTAAATGAAGAAGTGAGAAATGCAATTAAATGTATGAAAAAAGGAAAGGCTCCAGGTAATGATGGAATTATAATTGATATATTAAAAGAAGCAGGTGAAGAAACAGAAAAAATATTAGCAAAGTTATATACCAAATGTCTAAATGATAAAGATGTACCGGATGATTGGAAGAATGCAGTAATAATATTAATATTTAAAAAAGGTGATAAAGAAGATATTAGAAATTACAGACCTATCAGCCTTTTATCAGTTTTATATAAAATTTTTACCAAGATAATTACAACTCGTCTACAGAGAACCTTGGATTTTCACCAACCAAGAGAACAAGCTGGATTTAAAAGTGGTTTTAGTACAGTAGATCATATTCAAGTATTGAGAGAAGTTATAGAAAGGACAAATGAATATGAGTTGTCATTATGTTTTGGATTTGTAGATTATGAAAAGGCATTTGATTCTATAAACATTTCTTCAGTGATTAAAGCATTGGATCATCAAGGTATAGATCCAGGATATTGTCATATTTTAAAGAATATTTATAAAAATGCAACAGCAACAATTAGATTACATAATGATACTGGGAAAGTCAACATTGAGAAAGGTGTAAGACAAGGTGACTCCATATCTCCAAAACTTTTTACAGCAGTGCTGCAAGAAGTATTTTGTGGATTAAAATGGGAAACTAAAGGAGTGAAAGTAAATGGAGATTATTTAAGTCATTTAGATTTCGCAGATGATGTAGTTGTTTTTGCAAATAATGCTTCCGAGCTGCAGGAAATGTTGCAGGAGTTATCAGATGAAAGTAGGAAAGTAGGACTAAAGATAAATGTTAAAAAGACTAAAGTAATGTTTAATCGATTTGCTCAAAATATGAAAATAAAGATTGATTATGATGAATTAGAAGAAGTTAAGAGTTACAAATACCTTGGTCAGATTATTAATACAGATGGAAACATAATAGAGGAAATTAATCATAGAATTAAACTTGGTTGGAGTGCTTTTGGTAGAAATAACTTGATATTAAAAGGAAATATGCCTATGTGTTTGAAAAGAAAGGTTTTTAACAAATGTGTTTTACCAGTTCTTACTTATGGATCTGAGACTTGGACACTTAATAGAAGATCAATACAGAGACTTCAGACCACTCAAAGAAGTATGGAGAGATGTATGTTGGGAGTAACAAGAAGAGATCGAAAACGCAATGTATGGGTAAGAGAACAAACAGGTGTTACTGACCTCATTGAAAAAATTAAAAGATTGAAGTGGAGTTGGGCTGGACATATTGCTAGAAGAGATGATAATAGATGGACAATTGAAATTTTAAACTGGATTCCAAGAGATTGTAAAAGACCCAGAAGGAGACCACATGTAAGATGGATGGATGAAATAAGAAAATGTGTAGGGGTGATGTGGAGAAGAGAAGCTAAAGATCGGAGAAGATGGATTAAACTTGGAGAGACCTTCATCCTGCAGTGGATTGATAATGGTTGATAATGATGATGATATATATATATATATATATATATATATATATATATCATCATATGATCTATATATATATATATATATATATATATATATATATATATATATATATATATATATATATCACTACATAACACAGAAGTAGTTATCATTTCATTGGAATACTGTTTTTACACACTAATGGTATTAAATCACTGAAGTAATTAGAAGAGCAATAAAATACACAATGGAAAGCATAAAAAAATCTAAGTTTGAAAGGTATAAAACTATTGTGTTCATCCTGCAATTAGAGTGACTTGCAAACATTTAATGACATCCTGGAATACTGATCATGTATTTATATCATGCTAAGGATATGCCATACTTAGTTATTGAATACCATTGGTTTGACAACTTTACTGGGGCATGTAATAATAATCATGTAATAATAATTTAACAAGACACCACTACTCTCTTATAATTTAGCTCCTACATTTTTAAATTAGACTGCTAAAAGCATAAGAAATTAAATATATATTAAATAACAATATTAATTATTAATTTTAATATTAGTTAGATATTCATTAATAACACATTGAATATATTATAATAAACATTATTCTGGTATCTTTATAGTAAAAAATAGATCACGTTTATTGTATTTATATTTGTTTAATATTGTTCTTGCCAGATTTTTAATAATATTTAAGTGATTAATCTTTAGAAAATTTTGTCTACCTTTTTATAAGAAGATTTTGTGATAGAATAGATATGTTATTGCAATAAAAAATATTAAAGTAATATTTACTATGACTATTTAAAATATATAAAACTAATTATGAAAAATAATATTTATGTATAACCTTCAGCCACCAATGTGAAATTATGATTTTTAAAATTAATAATAGACATTAATTAATAAATATTTATAGAGTAAATTATTTAATATAAAATACTAAAACATTTTTAGTACTGATGGGAATCTTAAAAAAAAAAATCTGCGTGGGATGCATTTTCAGATTGTGGGTTTGGCAGCCATCTCTTGATAATTACATCATAAGTTTTACATTTACTGAAAGTATTATCTATTATTTTTGCCTGAAGCTGAAATTAAAATCATAAAGTAACTCATTACTTATCTCATAATTAAAAAAATTTATGCTAGTTTTGTTTTTAAATTTTTTTTTTTTTTGAATTTATATTTTAGTATTTTTTTTTTTTTGATTTCACTATCTAACTTTATCATGACTTAATCAATAAGTGAGCAATTTTTATGTGACTAAAATTGTTATCTTTATCGATAATATTATTAATAATGTAATTATTTATTTGGCTAAAAATATTACATTATTATTAGATATAGATTTTAAACTTCATCATCATCATCATCATCATTATCAACCATTATCAATCCACTGCAGGATGAAGGTCTCTCCAAGTTCAATCCATCTTCTCCGATCTTTAGCTTTTTTCTCCACACCACGACTGCACACTTTCTTACTTCATCCATCCATTTCACATGCGGCCTTTTTTGGGTCTTTTACAATCTCTTGGAATCCAGTTTAAGATTTCAATTGTCCATCTGTTATCATCTCTTCTAGCAATATGTCCAGCCCAACTCCACTTCCATCTTTTAATTTTTTTAATGAGGTCAGTAACACCTGTTTGTTCTCTTACCCATACATTGCATTTTCAATCTCTTCTTGTTACTCCCAACATGCATCTCTCCATACTTCTTTGAGTGGTCTGAAGTCTCTGTATTGCTCTTCTATTAAGTGTCCAAGTCTCAGATCCATAAGTAAGAACTGGTAAAACACATTTATTAAAAACCTTCCTTTTCAAACACATAGGCATATTTCCTTTTAGTATCAAGTTATTTCTACCAAAAGCACTCCAACCAAGTTTAATTCTATGATTAATTTCATCCATTATGTTTCCATCTGTATTAATAATCTGACCAAGGTATTTGTAACTGTTAACTTCTTCTAACTCATCATAATCAATCTTTATTTTCATATTTTGAGAAAATCCATTAAACATTACTTTAGTCTTTTTAACATTTATCTTTAGTCCTACTTTCCTACTTTCATCTGATAACTCCTGCAACATTTCCTGCAGCTCTAAAGCATTATTTGCAAAAACAACTACATCATCTGCAAAATCTAAATGACTTAAATAATCTCCATTTACTTTCACTCCTTTAGCTTCCCATTTTAATCCACAAAATACTTCTTGCAGCACTGCTGTAAAAAGTTTTGGAGATATGGAGTCACCCTGTCTTACACCCTTCTCAATGTTGACTTTCCCAGTATCATTATGTAATCTAATTGTTGCTGTTGCATTTTTATAAATATTCTTTAAAATATGACAATATCCTGGATCTATACCTTGATGATCCAATGCTTTAATCACTGAAGAAATGTTTATAGAATCAAATGCCTTTTCATAATCTACAAATCCAAAGCATAATGGCAACTCATATTCATTTGTCCTTTCTATAACTTCTCTCAATACCTGGATATGATCTACTGTACTAAAACCACTTTTAAATCCAGCTTGTTCTCTTGGTTGGTGGAAATCCAATGTTCTCTGTAGACGAGTTGTAATTATCTTGGTAAAAATTTTGTATAAAACTGATAAAAGGCTGATAGGTCTGTAATTTCTAATATCTTCTTTATCACCTTTTTAAAATATTAATACTGCATTCTTTCAATCATCTGGTACATCTTTATCATTTAGACATTTGGTATATAACTTTGCTAAAAAAAAAATTCTATTTCTTCACCTGCTTCTTTTAATATATCAATTATAATTCCATCATTACCTGGAGCCTTTCCTTTCTTCATACATTTAATTGCATGTCTCACTTCTTCATTTAAAATTCTGGGCAATTCGGAAGATGTAATAGATATAGGAGGTACTTGTTCTTTATTACTATATAATTCTTGATAAAAGTCTTCTACCCATTTCATGATGTCATCTCTCTTTTTAGTAATAATTCCATCTTTTTTTCTTATTGCAGATATAAATTTCCTACCAATACCAAAATGTTGTTTTACACTCTTGAGACTTTTATTCTCTTCTACAGCTTTCCTTGCTAGTTCACAGTTATACTTTCTTATATCATTTTCAACTCTTTTCCACACCATTTTACAAAATTTGAGATATTCAATCCTTTTTAATGCATCATTTTTGTATATCTTCATATTCCTTCTTTTCTTCATAAATTCTCTAGTCTCAGTAGAAATTTTATTGGTCAATTGCTGCTTTTTTCTACCAGCTATCTTTGTTGCAGTTTTTAAAAGTGTATCAGTTATTTTCATATTAATTTCATTCAAATCTGAATCATGTTCAAAATCTACTAATACTTGAAACTGATTTGTAAGTTCTAATTTAAATTCATTAGAATGTTTCTGAAGATTAGGAATATCAACTGTAAATATTGTTTTTCTTAATAATTTTTGTCTCTCTAGTTTTGCATTAACATGTATCTTACATCTTACTAATCGATGATCACTTCCTGTGTTAAATTTATTAAGAACATTACAATCTTGAAATATGTATTTTCTGTTAGTCAAAATATAATCCAATTCTGCTGTACCTTCATTTGGATGCTTCCATGTCCATTTCCTTTTAACATTTTTTTCAAAAAAAAGAATTCATAATATAAAGTTTTTCTTTTTCTGCAAACTCCACAAGTCTATGTCCTCTCTCATTTCTATTACCATAACCAAAATTACCTACAGCACTTTCATCTTTCATTTGTTTACCAATTCTAGCATTAAAGTCTCCCATAACAATTTTAAAATATTGTTTACTCTGATCAAAAGCCTTTTGTACATCCATATAAAAATCTTCTACTACTTCATCACTATGAGAACTTGTTGGGGCATAAACCTGAATTATCTGCATTTGGTATCTGCTATTAAGTTGTATAACTAATCTTGCCACTCTGTCCAATACACCATCAATCTCCACAATGTTGTTCTTCCACTTTTTATTTATAATGAATCCTACTCCACTTGTATTTCCAATATTTGTGCCTTTATAATAGAGTACATGTCCACTTTTTAAATCAATTGTCTCTTCACCTTTTCTTCTAACTTCACAAAGTCCAATAATGTCCCATTTAATATAAGACAGTTCTTCTAATTCTTGCAATCTTCCTTCACTTGAAAGTGATCTGCAGTTGTAAGTACCTAAATAAAAAGTCATCATCAAATGGCAGCCTGGGTCCACAATCAGGGGATTCTTAGCACCCTCCACCTTTGGCCACCAACCACTGCCTTGGTTGGTGACTTTACAGCCTCCTGGGAATAAGGGCCATGCTTTATTTTTGTCTGTCATAATTGTATATATCTATTGGAAAAATATTTATCATTTACACAAACATTCATTCTGCCTTATCAGGCAACTGAGAAGAAAGACCATGGTGTTTCTTGATCTTAAACTCAGAGGTAAAAAGCCAATAAACTCACCATGCTGGCTAATGTGTGTTGGTGAGTGGCCCATCCATGTTCATATACTATACGACTAATCACATAGTAATAACAGCTGCAACGATAAAAAACGTATGGAGTGGACATTAGGAATTTGCTGTTCTCAGTTCCTTTAAGACCACTAAAAGGAATCAAAGGGTCTCCTTTCAATTAATAGCAAACACTTTTCTGCAGCCATTTTAAACTTAATTAAAGATTAATATGATTTTTTTAAAAAACTAAATAAATGTATACTATTATTTCAATGCCACGTTCTTTTTACCCATATGTATTTGAAACTTTTGTTTAAGAATATGACATTTTAAAAAGTGAATAGAAGACATGAAAAGAAAAAAGTCATCTAAGAAGCATTTTTCCTGAAATGAAAATAATAGTTCAGCAAGAAATGCTTTTAGAAGACCATTTTCACTCTTTAATATCTGTATTCATATTTTGAAATCTGATGCCATTAAACAGAATTTTACAAATATATATATAGTTTTAACAAGAGACAAAATTGAATAAAACAAAATATCATAATACTGATATATGACTACATACTTTAAATAACTATATACTTTTATTTACACTATTTTACTTTTTAAATAAAAAAAAAAACAAGCACATTTTTCTTGTTATCTATTTTCACATTTGTTTTGTTAAATTGTTGAAAAGGTTTTAACTATTTTAACAATAAACCGCCAATCTTTTGTTAAATTTTAAAAAAGCGTTTAAAGTCTGTTAAAAAATATTTTGTGTTAGAACTGAATCTGGGATAAACAACTAATTTTTCAAATTATAGTATTTGTTTTAAAAAAGCGCAATTTATTCTAGAGTCAATATTAAATGTTTTGGAAAATTTGAAATTTTGAAACATATTTAAATAAATTTTTTCCTAGTTCCTCTTCTGAGTTAAAAACTATTTTTACCATATATTTATAATCCAAACTTACAAGGTTCCTTAAGCTATCTAACTTATCTCATATAATGGATACACACATGTGAAAAAGATAAATTATCTCCAATATACGTATTTAATGCTGAACCAGCGCTCATCAGTTGGTTCAGATCATCATCTCCCCCACACACATATAACTAGTGCTTGGTTTATATTACTATAGCAAATCCTCAAACTTTAGTGGACAGGCTTCAATCTACTTCACCCTCCAACTCTTCAATCATCCATACCATTAAAAATCTGATGATGGAGTACCCAAATCCCTTGATGATGCCAATATTACTGTCATGCCAATGTTGACTTTAAGTTATTCTGATCCCTTACATAGGACCTTGTCCATTTAAAGACACAAAAAAGAGATGGGCTGGATACAGACTATATCTGTAATATTTAAATCCAGGTATACTTTATATCCCTGGAGTTTAGGTGTAATTATAGGGGATTTGAATTTAGACGTTCAAGGTCCCTTCAGTTATCCAATCTATCTTATACAACTGATACTCATGACCACTCACATATGAAAAAGAGAAATGATTTCTAATATATGTATTCCATGCTGAACCTCACACACATATTAAGATAACAAATCCTCAAACATTAATGGACAAACTTCAATCTACTTCACCCTTCAATTCTTCAGCTATCCATACCATTGAAAGTCTGGATTCACAGCCTCTATAACTACATCTAAACTTCAAGGATATAAAGAATACCTGTAAGTAAATATTAAATTCTATTTTATTGAAACATAAGTTCTATAAGTAGTTTAGCTTAAAAAAAACATTCTCAAAAGCTTATCTGTGAAATAACATGTAACTTTTTACACAAGCCAAATTATAGTTAATCCATTTTTCATCATTTTGATTTATAAGTAAATAATATATTTAAAAATAAAAATATTTATTAGTGAATAAATAAGTAATAAATGGATTTGTGATTAGTACATCTTTCTGTTGTAAACATGATTTGGAATTTACATTTAAGTGGAATTCAAATTAATTTTTTTTTTCATTTAGATGAGAATAATATTTTTAAGCAAGTGAATTTTAAAGAGTTTAAGTGAATAATTTTATGAAATTAATAATTAATACATAAATATAAAGATAACAATTAATAAATTAAGATTAATAAAATTATATATAATAGTGTACAAGTTATAATATATGAATTTTTATACATATCTAATTAAAATATAAATCATATCTGTTTAGATTTCATTTTTATGTAGTCATATAAATTTAAATATTTTGTAGCTCTGAAGAAGATTACAGGACAGTCAAAACTGGGAATAATATAAATTGTTTAAAGAAAATATTATGTTTGCACTGTATAAAGTGAGAACAAAAGGTGTTAATAATTAAAATTTATGTTACTCTAAATGTGAAATTCACAAATGTCAAGAAATAACAAGCTCTTATAAAGTATGATAGAGCTTAACATGAACTTAATCATATTGTTTTAATTTCTGATCCAAATATTCACTAGAAAACTTAATTAAGCTAACGTATAATTTTTTACTTTTTAAATTATCAGATAGTTTATAATGCATTAGGATCAATAATTTACTTTATAGCTATCTCTAACAAGCTTGAATAATTAATAGATACTATATATTAGTAGTAGTTAAGATTTTACTTCATTAATGCTTAAATAAATTAATATATATATATATGTGCTCTGTGCATAGTTAATGAAGCTATTAATAAATTGTCAAAATTTTTACTGCCAAGCGCTTTTGGGACAGTCTACAGTCCATATTCATGGCGAGTTATTCTGTTAATATGGGACTGTAGACTGTCCCGAAAGTGCTTGGCAGTAAAAATTTTGACAATTTATTAATAGCTTCATTAACTGTGCGCAGAGCACATATATATATATTAATTTATATATTAGTAGATACATTTTACTATCTAGAGCTCATTAATTACTCAAGCTTATAATAGATAGTTCTATAGTGGAGTAAATAGTATAAGTTATCACTTTTAATGTAAATATTGAAAGTAAACAAAAAAATAACATGGTGTTTTTTAAAAAAAAATGTTTACAAAATACTTTGGGTTTTTAACATTAAGATTATATGACTTCAAAGTTCCTCAACATCTTTTATAACTACTAGAACCAATATTTCCTAAAACAAAATCTGGATATATATATATATTTATTTGATTAGATTTTAGTTAATTTAAATAAAAGTTACAGTAACTCTTTATTTTTCCTGAAAATTCGATTTGGAATGAAAATAACTTGTGCTTTCAAAATTCTAAGTCATTTTCCTGCCTTTTTATAATACATTGTACAGGCTTACACCTGCATTTATATATGAAATATATGCAGGATTCGAACTCAGACTTTCACATGACTCACAACTCTCAGTGCCATCTTATATTGCTGACCCTGTGTGTGATCAGGTTGGTCAGCAATATAAGATGGCACTGAGAGGTGTGAGTCATGTGAAAGTCTGAGCTCGAATCCTGCCTCTTTATAGTAAATTCATCTTCATTAGCAGTTTTTATTTTTTAATCCACTGTTTTTCATTCATTTCTTTAATCATAAAATTTTATGACTTGAGCTATAGATAAATAATATTGATATAATTTCATGTGTGGTAATTTATTTAAATATTTAAAAAAAAGTTACATTAATCTCATTGATTTAATTTTTATTGGAGTATACAATTATATTACTGAATAATTTTAAGCTAGTTATTATGTAAGAATTGTATACTATTATTATTAGTGCTATGTATTTGTGCTGCTCTATCTAGCAGTTATCTCCAGTTCAATATGTTTATGTTATGCAGCTTTTTGATGAGATCTGTTTGTTCATTTTGTCATCATTTTCAACCATTAATAATCTACTATTGGATGAAGTTCTCTCCAAATTCAATCCAGTTTCACTGATCTCTAGTTTTGCTTTCCCATAAAACATTAGCAAATCTCTTTATTTCATATATCTACATTTATATAATATTTTTCTACGTTTTTTACATCTCTGGATTCTAGTTTAGGACTTCAACTGCCCATCTATTATCATCTCTTTTTGAAATATGTCCAATCCTGCTTCATTTTACTTTTTAAATTTTTTTAGTGATGTCACTGATATTTGTTTGTTTTCTTATCCATATATTTTATTTTGGATATCACTTTCTTAGAATGACATGCATCTTTCCATACATCATTGAGTGATTTAATGTCTTTAAATTGCTGTTTTGTAAAATGCCAATTTCTCAGATCCATAAGTAAAAATTGATGAAACCCATTTATTAAAACCCTTTTTCAAATACATAACCTAATTTATTTTAATATCATTATTTCTACCAAAAAGCATAATTATGTAATTAATTTAGTCCATTATGTTTCCATCTGTATTAATAATCTGACCAAGTATTTGCAATTGTTAACTTTTTCTAACTCATCATTATCAATCTATTTTCATTTTTTGAGAAAGTTCATTATATAAAACTTTAGTAGTTTTAGCTTTTATTTTTAGTCATATGCTCTAATAACTCTTGCAATACAAGCATCATCTGGAAAATCTTAATGAGTTAAATAATCTCTAACTATTTTTGTTCCTCTAGCTTCCCAATTTAATTCACAAAATCTTTTTAGTAAAACTGATGTAAAATGTTTTGTAAATATGGAGCTACCCTGTTGCCCACTTTTCAATGTTAATCCTTTTCGTATAACTGTTGTTTCATTTTAATAAATATTTTTCAAAATAAGATAATATCCTGCATCTATTATCTTGATGATCCAATGCTTTCACCACCAGATATGGTTATAGAATCAAAATGCACTTTTAAAAATCGATTAATCCAAAGCATAGTAGCAACTTATATATAGATGCGATTCATTGTGCTAAAAACCATTGTTAAATTCAGGTAATTTTTTATGATTGGTAAGAATTCAATGTTCTCTGTAAATATGACTTTATCATTTGAATATTTGATATATAATTTTGCCAACAATTTTTCTATTTTTTTACCTTCATTAAGATAATAATAATTCCATTATTTTCAGGAGTTAATTTTTCTTCATGAATCTCATTTCTTCATTAAAAATACTATGTAACTCAGAAGACACAATAACTTTAAACGATACATCTCATTTTTTGTTTTAAAATTCTTTATATACCAACACATTTTATTAAGTAATTTTTCATTTTAGTAATATTTCCATTTTTATTTCAAAAATAGTTTTTCTTTCAATACCAAGAAGTTTTTTGTACCTATTTTAGATTTTTATTCTCTTCTGTGGCATTACTTGCTAATTCACAATTATATTTTGACTCTTTTCACCCATTTTATAAATTTTTAGGTATTCAGTTCTTTTGAATGAATATATTATATATTTTCACATTTCTGTTTTTTATTATACATTGTTATATCTTTGTAAAAAAATACCAGTAAATTGTTAGTTTTCTGAACCGGCTATTTTTTTTTTTTTTTTGCTATTCTTAATAATGTGTCTGTTATTTTCTTATTGATTTTATTCAAATATGAGCATATTCAAAATCTGTTAATACTTCAAAATGATTTGCAAATTTCAAGAAGGTTGATAATATCCACTGTTAATACTGACTTTTAAAATAGTTTTCATATTCTTAGTTTTGGATTAAGAGGTATCTTACATCTTAAAAATTTCTGTTCAATTCCTGCATTAAATATATTAAGGGTGTTACAATCTTGTAATTGTTAGTATTTTCTGTTAGTTAAAATATAATCTAATTTTACTTCTCCAAAGGATTTATAATATACGGTTTTTTTTTTTTTTTGCAAACTCCACAAGTCTATAAATTTTTTTATTTCTATCACCTTTATCAAATTTATTCACAAAACTTTCATTTTTCAATTCTAGCATTAAAGTCTTACATAATAATTTAAAAAAAATATTGTTTGTTTTGATCATAAGCATTTTGTATAATCATGCAAAATTCTTTACTTCTTCATCACAATGAAAACTTGTTGAGGCATATAACTGAATTATTAGGCTAACTTGCTGTGGCTCAGTCTGGTTTAATGGAAAAGAAAGAAAAGAGAAAACACGTTTCTAATATGTTTAATTTCACAATGCTAGTGGATATACAATATTTTTTGTTGTTCCATTGTCTGTGCAAATATAGAGATTGTCTGGTTTGCCGACTCTAGAACATGCAACATATAATTGTGCATGTGAGAAGCAATCTGTGTCTAGATCTAAACCGCACAATTCTAAAGATTGGCCCTGATATTTATTGATGGTGATTGCAAATGCCAATCAAATTGGGAATTGCAATCTCTCACATGAAATAATTAAATCAAAATGAAAATAAATCGAAATCTATAAAAATTCAATTTAACAATGCAATCGGAAACACTGAAATGGAATCGTAAATATTTAGTATAGTGTGTGTTGCTTTTACGTCCAACAAAATATTTAGTATAGCGTGTGTTGCTTTTACGTCCAACAGATAGCGCTGTTTTTTTTTTAAAAAAAAAACATGTTTTTACCTGTCGCAGGTATATAATAGTAGGTATATAAAAACACGCGTGTATTAGAATGTAACGTTGTATCAAAATTTCAAAGCAATCGGTGAATTAAGATTTTGAACAAACAAATATTTACATTTTTATTTGTATAGATATGCCTCCAATATCCACAGTGTTATTCGTTCACTTTTTATTTATGATGAATTTCACTAAAGGGTGCTCCCAATATGTATTTCTTTGTAATAAAGTACATGTTCACTTTTTAAAACAATTGTCTCTTCACCTTTTTTTCTAATTTCATAAAGTACAATGCTGTCCGATTTAATATTAGACATTTCTTCTTCCTATTTATGATTTGCAATTATTAAGTATTTAAAAAAGAGATTACCTTTGAATGACAGCCTGAGTCCACAATCAGGGTATTCTTAGCAGTGTCTGTCTTTGGCTACCAATTATTTTTCTAGCTTATGACTGTCTGACCTCCTGGGAATAAGGGCTACAATTTAGTTTTTTCAAAATATCTTTCAAAAAAGATCATTCATACATACATTCATCCTGTTTTTTAAAAAAATCGAATTAATATTTTAATCAAAAACTATCAGACAACTGAGAAAAAAGACCAAGGTCTTTAAACTTAGAGAAGAAAAGCCTATAAACTCAACAAGGTGGTTTGTGTATGATTGAGCTTCTCATTCATATCAATTTATTATGTGAGTAATCATATAGTGATAACAGCTTGTCCTGATCACTTTCTTATAAGGTTTCAAAAAAAGATAAAGATCAATTTTTAGTTAACAATAGATCCCTTTCTTCTAGATGGTGCTGTCAAAATACTATGCAACTGCATAGAAATGAAAGCATATCTTTGCCATATATGTGTTTAATATTAATTGAATGAAATATTTGATTGTATTTTTCTGGACTTCATAGTAATATCAGTACCATTCCTCTCAAAGTGTTTCATTATTGTACAAGTATGATTCTCTTCAGAAAATTACACACAATGTGTTGATTCTCTTCAGAAAATTACACACCATGTGTTCAAAAGAAAAGATGACAGATTCTCTATAGTTTAGCTACTTACATAAAAAAATTTAAAGTAGCATAATCCAAAGTCTCATGTTTGTTTCATGAATTGTGGCATGAAATGTGACAGTGTATTTCATTACTTTACTCATGATGGAAATAGAGTACTAATACTAATTAATATTGAGCAAAATTGCTACTGAAACATTTAAAATAATTCAAACTCAGCCATAAAGCTATGAGTTGCAAAAATGTTTTCAAGTATTTTATAAGATTTCTTGATGGCAGAGAGAGAGAGAGAGAGTAAATGATGTACACAGATGTAAACAGACTGTTACAAAACCCTTCATCCATCACCAAAGCTGAAAATACAGCTAAACAAACTTCAACAATCAAACACCTAATCCAATCTCCAAAATCATAGCTTTTCTATTTAACTCTAAACAGGAACTTCTTTAAACATACATGAAAACTATTATTTTATAATTTATAATCATCAATACTCTTGTCACATATTTCACATTAATTTTTAAAATTAATTGTGCATAAAATGCATATTTTTTTCTTTCTCAGTTGTGGTTGAGATCAAATTGATAATTTTGAAGTGATGATCACTAGTATGTAATCATTATCAGGTCTAAGTTGGGCAGCCATTTATAATGATTGCCACAGTATATGATCATCATTGGCCTAAGTTGGATAGTCATTTATAATAAAACAGGAAGGGTAATTAGGGGGTGAACTGGGATGATACATGGTGTGATGGCCGAACATCATCAATCCCAGTTCAAAATATAAAATTTACAAATAAAGTTTACAAAAAGTATCATATTTAAGTATAAACAATATTAAAAAATACATCAGTAATATTATATATTATAAAATATACAAGAGCATGAATGATCTGAAATCTCTCTGAGAGATCAACCCAGTTAACTCCTTAGAGCAACTGTAAGTATAATTATAAATCCTCCAGCATTATCAATAAGTAAAAATGAGTAAAGTAATTAATACTCAAAATCACCATTCATCAGCATGAATGATCAATCAAAATTCATCAATACAATAAATCAGCAGTCAATCTTGTGACTGGATTTGAAATGGGTCTACTGTAGACTAGGCCAACTAGTTAGCCTTTGCCAGCTTGGGACAATTATTTAACATTAATTTGGATGCATCAACATAAGTGCTAATCCACTAGAATATACAACTATAAAAATCATAATGCTGGGATATTAAAACATGCTGATCATCATCAATGTTCTAACTACTTAGTACTATTAATGTACTGGTCATTATAAACTTAATTTCTAACAAGACTAAATTAAAATAATATGTAGTGTGTGGTCTTTAAAGGATATAATTTCAACACCAACCAGGATATATCAATCATATTGGATGACCCTTAAGCACTAAATATATCCCCATTCATATAATCAGACTATTATGCATGAATCTAGCTCAGAGATCATAAGCTCTTTTACTGCATTATGATCAAGAAATGGTTTATAAATACATAAGATCTAAAAAATATTTAGAATTTTCACTGGAATAATTTTAATAATTGAATACAAATTTATTAATAACAATAAAAAATGATGTTAAGTTAAAGTCTGTAGAATAAGGCTATACACCTAAGTCTTCTGATTTTGAGTAATATACAAACTTCAAATTATTACATTATGATCTACATATATGTGCCATTAGATTTACTCAAAACCCATTCAGCACACAGACATGTGGCTTGATATAAAATGAACATGTTTGAATTGACATTTAATAAAAAAAATGATTAAAATTTACAAAAAGTATTTGACAAGCATTGGTATATATATGCACACATACATGTGTATGCATGTAATTTATGAACATATTTGACTTGTTACAAAACAAACATTTTTAGTTATCACTTTTAAATGATATAAATTACTGCAATGGGCTTACATAAATACACACATATATATATATTATATATATACACATATATATATATATATATATATATATATATATATATATATATATATATCCACCCAAACATGCATTTTATAATATTTATTAACATAACACATTTAAATGTTTTTAAGACAGGCTATAACCTGTTGAAATTTATAATAGTCAAGCAATATCTTTATTTTGCCAATAGAGGAACCTCTCAAATCACAATACAAGATAACGACTTTTATAAAGATAAGAGATCCATCTATCAGCAAAATAAAGATATTGCTTGACTATTATAAATTTCAAGGTGCATTTGACATATGTTAAAGCCTGTCTTAAAAGTATTCACATGTACTTTCTGTGCACTTAATAAATAATTATAACATTATAACATATTTAAATTGTCAAAATAATAAATGACATTAATTTTTAGAGTACATAATTAATTGTGGATTTAACATATAAGTTTGTGCACATTGGAATGTATGTGCACATTGGCACTTATATCCTACATTTTAATTTTCACAATATTATATTTTGGTGAAAATGTACCCCCCCCCCCCATAACTCACCTCACCCATCCTATTATAATAATATATTCATTATATAACGTTATTCATTTAGAGAAATATATGCTAATTATTTCAATTTTTTTATTAGTCTATTTCCATCATCTAACATGAGCACTGAATGTCTTTAGAAAAATTTAACTTTATTTAAATATTTCAAATACATTCACCTTTGTGCTATTACTAACAGTTAAATTGTTCTAAAGACATTCAATACTCATATTAGATGATGGAAATAGTCCAATATAAAAATACAACTAAAACACCACCATCACAAATCTTCAGGAAAACAATATGTTAATTATATTAAATTCTAGTTAGTCTGAATATATATATATTCTTTACATTATTCAGACAAAAGTTAATTATCAAACATTTAGCTCTGAGTCTATCACTCCACCATTGTGCAAAAGTTCACAGGAACAAAAATCACTAAACAGTTAATTACTCAAGGACATAATAAGAGAATTAAAGTTGTAGAATGCATTTTCTATATAAAATTACATTTGATATTTGACTCATTACTTTTCAACTATTTGGACTGATTTGTAGAGATTAATGATGTAGAAAGTTTGAACTTGGTTAATCACTTCTTCAGATTTAATAAAGAAGATCACAAAGTTTGAGTCTTGAGCTATTAGTTCACCTGTAACATTTTGTCTCACTAAAACAAAATTTTTGATTAAAAATAATAGAAAGACTTATTGTTCCTGGGTTCATAAGAAGTTTAAATATCAGAAATGGATTTTTAGCTCCCAGAGTCTGGCATTTTATCACTGCATCAAATAGCATGTGGAACAAATCTTTGCTTGATTCTGGATAAAGCATAAACTTCATAAGAGGAGTCGTCAAATTCTTTAGTAATAAAGCCATGTATAATGCTTTTTTCATACATTTTTGAAAAATCAATAGTTGCAGTTCTTATAAGACATATATAACAAATACTTTTAATATATTTTTAAATGTTCAAGAACCACAAAAATATAACTATATAATAATGCTTTACACCATCAAATGTCGAAATACTTTTTACAAATAAATATTATAATAAAATCATAATAACAACTCTTTTGATTGGTTATCATTTAAAAGAGAAATATGTAAAGTTTCAAATATATTTTTTCAAGCTCTCTTCAGTTATCCACTCCATCTTATATAACTGAGGCACATGATTTTCAATATATATATTTCATGCTGAAGCGGCAGTCATCATTTGGTCCAGATCCTCATCTCTCATAAACATATATCATCAGTGTTCAGTTTATATTAAGATAGCAAATCTTCAAAACTTTAACGGACAGGCTTCAATCTTTTTCATCCTCCAACTCTTCAACCATCCATATTATTGAAAATCTGCTTTGAGCATTCCATCATCACATTTTCATTATTATGGATGGCTGAAAAACTGGAAAGTGGAGAACATTAAAACTTGTCCATTAAAGTATGAAGATTTGCTATTTTAATATAAAATGAGCGCTGATTATATATGTGTGTGTGAGAGATGAGGACCTATACCAACTGAAGAGTTCTGGTTCAGTACGAAATATATATATATTGGAGATCATTTATTTTTTTCACGTGTATGTGATCATATGTATCGGTTATTGGAGTGGATAGCTGAAAGGAGCTTGAACGTCTGTGTTCAATTCTCCTCTAATTAATCTAAAGTTTGTATATATATTATTCTTGCATTGAAATAAAATATTCTAATATACTATAGATGCTTAATATAGAAGTTTAGGAAAAATGGTAATAGAAACGAATATTGTCTCGAGAGCAGCAAAGAGTAGATTTGGGATCCACAATTTGCCATAATATTTTCAAAAAATAGCTCACAGCTTTTGGTACTGAATTGCTAAAACAAAAAAAAAAATCAAGATTGCTAATCTCAGTTAACATGTTACGATTCACATTAAGGAAGAAATCTTTTTCTTGTAAAATATATATCATGTTTGACGGAAAATATATCTGTACACTTACATATACAAAATAATCTCCTGCGGCTGTTTCTAATAAATCCTGTTATTATTATTATTTTTAAAATCTTTTGTTCAGTCGTAAACAGTTTTAAAGGATACATTTTAATTAAGAAATAAAAAATTCATTTCAATAAAAGGTCTCATTAAAATTTATAATATAACTCTAAATATTGAGATACTATAAAATAATAATAGCAAAGTACAACTGTTGACGATCAAATGTCACTGCGTGGTTACTTCATCTAATTTTGGTCTGACAATTTCTATCTAAAAATAATGCCAATAACAAGTTCTTGTTAATAATTAAAACTATATAATTAAATTAAAAAACAAAAACAATACCAATAATTAAAAATAATCAAGTTTTAAAAATGCATTTTATATTAAAATTACTTCTTTTATTAATTCAGCGATGTGAAATAATTTTTGAAAACCAAAACTTTACATTTATAAGAAAGTTCATGTTTTAGATAAGTAACTCTCACATGAGTGAACTAATTTACCCCGGGGTCAAAAAACAATTTATTCCTACCACTTAGTAATGATTTTTTTTTGTTGATAGTTTTATTTACGTTTTCCTCATCAATAATTTCATATTTAAAATTTGTTCTCTCATACATTTGATAATACTCTATTTAAGAATGTACTAAAATTTGTCTTTTATACACTTAATAATTATCTATTTAAGGATGTATTAGACATTTTATCCCTTTTTTTGAATTACTTATATTTACCCAAGTGATACGACGACAGACGGGCATTGAGTTTATATATATATTGGAGGGGGGGAGGGGAGTCAAGTGTTTAGAGAATGGCAACTACTTTTCTTTAGTAAAAACAGTTTCAGTAATTATACTATATTATTTTATTTCTGTCTGTAGAGCCTATTATAGCTTGTTAGTATCAACCGAGAGAGTTGCAGAAATTATACAATAACAACAACATTAAAAACATTTTTTGTATTAGCATTATATATTTGATACCAGATATGCCTTTTTTTAATTGGTTGCTTTAATAATTTTTTTTAAACAATTAATGTTAAATTAAACAAAAGATTGGAATATTATATAAATAAATTTTAATAATGTACCAGGCCTGAAGGTCGTTCTTTTTGTAATAGTTTTTTTTAAAGATTTAATGTAAATTAAAGAGAAAAAAATTAATATTATATAAATAAATGTGAAAAATTCACAATTGAAAAATTAAAAAAAAAAAAAGTTAGTATCAACACAGTCTGTTTGGTACACTTCAGAAATGTAATGGACAAAGTATTAATAAAGTTAAATTAAAATGTAAAATTTTAAATATACCTGTTACATTTGATATGTCAAATTGACTGCCTTATGTACTTATAATTGCTTCGTACATTAGCTTTATTAAGGTGTAATTACTTCCTTGCATAAAATAATGAAAATTATAGATTATTAGACATAAAAAATGAAATTATTTCCATAGCTAAAATGCTTATAATATAGTTAGGCACAGTTACTATTGTTAATTTGAAATACTTAAATTATCACTGTACTAAATGTTATAAACTGTGCAAACAGCACATATATATATATTAGTTTATTGCCAATTTGACATTAACATTGTAACAAATGTAACAGGTTTTTTAAAAATTGGTTGTGAATTTGATATATGACTACCTTATGGAAAAACATTCACAAGAAATATGTGTCAGCTTTACAGACAAACATCCACATGAATTTTTATTTGATATCATGAAGCATGTTACTTAGATAATTGATTGACCACTTCTCTTTTAGAAAGCAACAAATTTCATTTATCAGATGTCCTGCTTGGTTTATGCAGTTGTTAAGTGGCAGTCTCTGGACTTCAAGGTCCAAGAATTGAGTGATATCTTTGTCATCCTTAATGTTTAAACTTTTGTGAACTCCTGACTAATACAATTAACTTTTTTAATTTATAGATTAGACTATATTAAGCTATAACTCATGAAATTTCAGCAATTGGGCAATGGCAGTAGTAGTAGTAGTAGTAGTAGTAGTAGTAGTAGTAGTAGTAATAATAATAATAATAATAATAATAATAATAATAAACTACTACTACTACTACTACTACTACTACTACTACTACTACTACTACTACTACTACTACTACTACTACTACTACTACTACTACTACTACTACTACTACTACTACTAATAATAATAATAATAATAATAATAATAATAATAATAATAATAATAATAATAATAATAATAATAATAATAATAATAATAATAATAATAATAATAATAATAATAATAATAATAATAATAATAATAATAATAATAATAATAATAAACATCTATTACATTAGCATTATGTTTTTGAAATCATGAAGCATAAAAAATCAATACATACCAATGTATTGTGTAGAATTTACAAATATAAATAAACCTCCTACTTCTCATTTACAAATAAATATTATCACTCTTAATAATTCAATAATTATGGGTAAATAAAATGTTTCATTATCTGACCGAGTTTTTATATTATTTATTTACCTACCAATGTAATATTTTCTTAAAGATTTAATAAAACATATTAAAAAGAAGTCTGTGAAGACAAATGTCAGCATTGACTATGTCTAAAAAGCATCAAATTACTAAGTCATAAGAGCATTACTGGCTAAAACTGCCAAACTATTTGATGTTTTAGAAACAATAATAATGGTAGATAAGGATTGCAACTTAAATACAAAATACATTCCCTCCCTCTTAAAGAAAAAAAACTTTTCAAAATGAAACAATCCAGCATTTTAAAACTACTGATTTTTTAAATGTATTTAAATGCTATAAAACAAGCAATAATCATTAGTATAATAAACAGATTGTTGATGACCAGAAGCATCACATAATAGAGAAAATCATTTGCATCTTTTCAAATTATTAAAATAGTTTATATTATCTAATACATTATCAGTTTCTAAATCAAAAATATGGTATCATAACTATCATATGGTAATTTTGAAAACATATCATGGGTGACCCCTTATCCCAAATTATTTAGTATGTATCTTACAGCTGTGGAGCCTTTAGTATACATTGTCATCTTCCAAATCAAATACACAACATTATAACTATTGTATAATTGTTTAGAAAACTTATCAGATGGTCTTTTATTCCAATCATTTAGCACATATCTTGCAGCTGCAAAACCTTTATTATTTCAGGAAGATTAGGTTTATTTCATGATGCACATATTTTGTTAGAAAATGCAAACATCTTTCAAGATGATAGTATTTCATATTATAAAATTCCCTCAATGAAAAAAGAAATTAAGAAATGTTTTATGATCTCCCAATAATCTGACATAATTACTGCTGGAATTGTGAGAATTATTTTTGAATGTGAATAATCAAATTGCTTATACATCTCTCTCTTAGTATTAGGGTATTTGGGTATTTTCTGTGTGCTAAATAGTTTTATAATACTTTAAAGACAGTTCAAATGCACTTCATGTATTGGTGCAAAAGTAAAATAAAAAACACTGGAATTCAAGGTTTATGGTCTAGGCCCAATCCTACATCTTCATGTGTTTGTAATTCTTATTATCTCCTGAGGAATAAATCATTCAATTATTCTTCTACTGATCAATTGTTATATAATTTGACCTGGCATGAAATACAAAGCACTATACATAATAAAATTATATTATTAAAGATTATTGTTTTCAAAATTTATGAAATCTTATGATTTCTAAAATGAGCTTTTTTTTTTTTTTTACAAAGTATCAACAATAGTTGTATTTTTATATTGGACTATTTCCATCATCTAATATGTGTGTTGAATGTCTTTAGAAAAGTTTAATTTTTTAGTTAAATATTCCAAATTCATTCAACTGTTAGTAATATCACAGCAAACAGGTTAGTATATGCACCAACTGTTAGTAATATCACAGCAAACAAATGTTAATAATATCACAGCAAACAGGTTAGTATATGCACTAACTGTTAGTAATATCACAGCAAACAGGTTAGTATATGCACAACGTTTCGAGAGGTATTTTTCTCCCCTCTTCTTCAGGTGTTGCTGGCCTGACCAGTGACAGTACTAGCATGGGATTCGAACCTGGGTCCTTAGATTCTTGATTATTGAAATTTAAGGTAACGCTCTAACCAACTGAGCCATCCTGCCAAAGGCAACAGTATGTAGTAATTTCATATACTTATCTATGAGGTTCCTCCTGATTTCTCCACTTTTTCCTCAGAGCAAAGTTGATTAGTGATTTCCATACATTATGTATAGTCACACTAGGTTGGCTTATGGGATTTTTTGCCATTGTCATGTGAGCAGCTTCTTTAAATTTTCTTCTTTGTACCTTTTCTTCTTTATCCAATATTTTTGTATTTTCCCAATTGAACGTATGTTCATTGGTCCATACATGGTCTGCTACCTTAGACACATCTGTTTTCTCTCTTCTAATCATCAGTTTATGTTCTTGCAAGCGCTTTTGAATGGGACGGCTGGTCTCACCAATATATGTTCTTCCACATTCACATGGTATTTCATAGATGCAGTTTTTTCTTTGCAGCATTTCAAGTTTAGGCTTTGTAGATGTTAGAATTCCTCGTAGTGTGGTATGGCTCTGAAAAGCTGTTCTGATGTTATACTGATTGCAGATTTTCCTTAATTTGTCTGCTATTTTTGGAATGTATGGATACACTACAGTACCAATAATTGTCTTTTCTCTTGATGGTTCTTTTTGTTGTCTGTTTAATGTTTTCTTAATAACAGCTGATGGATAACCATTTTTCTTAAGAGTTTGTTCTATATAGATCTTTTCTTTTTCCAAATCACCAGTTTCTGAACAAACTTCTTTTGCTCTGTTCCACAGTGATAGTATAACTCCATGTTTTGTGTTTCTGGTGTGATTAGATGTATAGGCTAGGTATTTTCCTGTATGTGTAGGTTTTCGGTAAACTGTAGTTTTGATTTTGCCATGAGGGAGTCTTGTTACAAGAACATCTAAGAATGCCAATTTTTGTTCTTGTTCTGGTTCTATTGTAAATTTAATTGAAGGGGATATGTTGTTGATGTGTGTCCAGAAAGTTTGTAGCAATGCTTCACCATGTGGCCATACAACAAATGTATCATCCACATAGCGAAGCCAAACTTTAGGTGGATAAGGAGTAGTTTTTATGGCTGTGGTTTCAAGTTCTTCCATGTAAATATTGCTAATCAGGGGAGACAATGGTGAGCCCATAGCCATTCCTTGATTTTGTTGGAAGAACTCTGTGTTATATTGAAAGTAGGTTGTTTTTATACAGAAAGTTAATAGTTCCATTATGCTATCAATAGGAAGAGCTGTTCTGGTTTGTAAACTATTATCATCATTTAACCTTTTTCTTACAATAGACAATGCTTCTTCACATGGTACATTTGTGAATAAACTTTCCACATCAAAGCTTACCAGTAAGTCAGTTCTTTCAATTTTCATGTTCTTGATTAATTCTACAAAGTGTCTAGAATCCCTGACAAATGATTGGGTCTTGCATGCCAAAGGACTTAGAACTTTGAGAAGAAATCTTGCCAAATTCTGGCAAGGTGAATCTCTAGAACTAACAATAGGTCTTAATGGAACATGATCCTTATGGATTTTAGGTAGACCATAAAGATGAGGAATTTTGCTGAAATATGATGTTATTTTACTCTTTTCTGAATCAGTGAAGTACTTGCGATGCTTTCTGAGTAATGCTTGTAACTTTGTTTCCGTACTTGGTATCGGATCTTTTGCCACTTTTCTATATTGGCCAGCTGTGAGGAGTTCTTGTATTTTGTTGTCATAATCAGTTGTATCCATTACAACTGTTGCATTGCCTTTGTCAGCAGGGAGAATAATTATAGATTTATCTGCTTTGAGAGATTTAATTGCTTTCCTCTCCCCATAGGATATGTTTGACTGCAATTTTTGTTGCTTGTCAAGTGTTCTTTTTATTCTCCAGCGCAATTCTGCTGCTTCTTCTAAAGGCAATTTTTGAGTGACTTCCTCAGTGGCTGCCATTATATCTAATAAGGGGATATTAGATGGTGTTACAGCAAAGTTTAATCCTCTTTCAAGAACAGAAATTTCAGTATCTGTTAGATGTTTAGAACTTAGATTTTTAACAGATGAAGCTGTTACATTGCTTGGTACATTATGATTTTTGATATGCCCATGTAGGTTAGCAAGTTTTTTCTTTTGACATTCTTTTATTTTTCCATGTAATATAGAATATGATTTTCTTACTGCTTGAAAAACTCTCATGTAGTCATCATCAGTAAGTTTATTTTTTAGAAGACATTCTACAGTATTAATTGAATGCATTGTTTGATACTTAGAAAACCTTTGAGCATTTATTCTTTCTCTTAACAGAGCTTCACTTGCTCTCTGAGTAATTTTCTCAGCTCTCTGAGAGTGAATTGGAGGTTTTAGTTGCAAACCTTTAGGAATTATCCCTTCCGATTTACATTTACATAGGAAAGTTAAATGATTTTCTATTTTGGCCAGCTTTAGACATAGTTTTTCATAATGTCTAAAGTTTAATATAGTATCGGGTCCATACCGAATACTTAGTGTTTTTCTGAAGGTTTGTGATGATGGTGTTCTAGCTGTATTTTTATATTGGACTATTTCCATCATCTAATATGTGTGTTGAATGTCTTTAGAAAAGTTTAATTTTTTAGTTAAATATTCCAAATGCATTCAACTGTTAGTAATATCACAGCAAACAGGTTAGTATATGCACCAACTGTTAGTAATATCACAGCAAACAAATGTTAATAATATCACAGCAAACAGGTTAGTATATGCACTAACTGTTAGTAATATCACAGCAAACAGGTTAGTATATGCACAACGTTTCGAGAGGTATTTTTCTCCCCTCTTCTTCAGGTGTTGCTGGCCTGACCAGTGACAGTACTAGCATGGGATTCGAACCTGGGTCCTTAGATTCTTGATTATTGAAATTTAAGGTAACGCTCTAACCAACTGAGCCATCCTGCCAAAGGCAACAGTATGTAGTAATTTCATATACTTATCTATGAGGTTCCTCCTGATTTCTCCACTTTTTCCTCAGAGCAAAGTTGATTAGTGATTTCCATACATTATGTATAGTCACACTAGGTTGGCTTATGGGATTTTTTGCCATTGTCATGTGAGCAGCTTCTTTAAATTTTCTTCTTTGTACCTTTTCTTCTTTATCCAATATTTTTGTATTTTCCCAATTGAACATATGTTCATTGGTCCATACATGGTCTGCTACCTTAGACACATCTGATGATTAGAAGAGAGAAAACAGATGTGTCTAAGGTAGCAGACCATGTATGGACCAATGAACATACGTTCAATTGGGAAAATACAAAAATATTGGATAAAGAAGAAAAGGTACAAAGAAGAAAATTTAAAGAAGCTGCTCACATGACAATGGCAAAAAATCCCATAAGCCAACCTAGTGTGACTATACATAATGTATGGAAATCACTAATCAACTTTGCTCTGAGGAAAAAGTGGAGAAATCAGGAGGAACCTCATAGATAAGTATATGAAATTACTACATACTGTTGCCTTTGGCAGGATGGCTCAGTTGGTTAGAGCGTTACCTTAAATTTCAATAATCAAGAATCTAAGGACCCAGGTTCGAATCCCATGCTAGTACTGTCACTGGTCAGGCCAGCAACACCTGAAGAAGAGGGGAGAAAAATACCTCTCGAAACGTTGTGCATATACTAACCTGTTTGCTGTGATATTACTAACAGTTAGTGCATATACTAACCTGTTTGCTGTGATATTATTAACATTTGTTTGCTGTGATATTACTAACAGTTGGTGCATATACTAACCTGTTTGCTGTGATATTACTAACAGTTGAATGAATTTGGAATATTTAACTAAAAAATTAAACTTTTCTAAAGACATTCAACACACATATTAGATGATGGAAATAGTCCAATATAAAAATACAGCTAGAACACCATCATCACAAACCTTCAGAAAAATATCAACAATAGTATTTTCAAAGGGGGGGGGGAGCTTGACTTGATTTTTATCCCATTAATAAAATTTTATTTAATAAAGTAGTTAATATATAATAATAAATATTTTTTTTAACACCCTATTCACTTTAGTGACAATCAATTCAGAGATTTTCAAGCTAACTTTCAGTCTTCTTCAGAAATACTGCCATCTGTTGTCCAACTAATTCTTATAAAGATTGATCAGAAATAGATTAGTGTGCAGATGTTTATATCATTTGCAAATGAATGTGTTTAGAAGAGTGTTACATTATTTCAACCGAGTTTATTTTGTTTAAAATTATTAAAAGTAATTAATTTATTTGTAATTTTAGTCAAGGTAAAATGATATATATTCTCAAATTTTTAAAAAAAATTTTTTTTTTCTTTTCCTTTTATATTCTCTCCTAGAAGTGAATTAGTAATAAAATATTCCTAATAAAAGTGCATTTACTTTTTGTAAGTTGAAATTTTTTTGAACTTTGGATAAACAAAATTCTTTAAAAAAAAAAGTTATAGTTATTAACTACAATAAAATCATAAAAATATATTCTACTGCAGAATATAAAGATTTAATTGTTTAAATTAATCATCATCAGCAGTCAGAGTGGTATCGATAACTTTTTTTTAATATACTGAGTCTAAAAGTAATACATGTAATCACTCATATAGAAGTATGAACATAAGAATAGCCTATTTGACTTTAAGTATATAAAAAGTATTTTTCTATTTATTTAGACAATGAAAATGATCTTAAAGTTAATACTTATAATTGCTAATCCGAATGTAATAATGTGATTCTATTTGTCATTAGATGTCATCTCTACTTGCTGATGTTTTTTTCATAATCAATTTATTCACTTTTATGCTGTCATAATCTTTACCCTAATAAATGATTAGTAATAATAATTAATGTACATAGTTGAAATGAATGGTGCCAAAGTTGTGTGCGCAGTTTGAAAATTGTAATCAAATTGCCTGTTTATTTTTACATTAATATCGTTTAAAATTATTTTAATCTATATTTACTTCAATGTAGTTTTTATTTAATTTAAATTAAATTATATATCAACTGCATTTATTAAGTAATTTGGGAGAAAAGCAAAATTTATAATGCCAAAAAGACTTTTGGCAAAAACGAAGCAATAAATTATAAACTGCTCTACAAGTACATCAGTACTAAATATATAAAGTGTACCGGCATATTATATTTAATTCGAGATGTAATAATATTCATACATTTAGAGGATATATATATATAATTCAGCAATTTTAGAGGAAAAATTAAAAAAGGCAAAAGTTTTGAACTGTGCATTTCTTTTAATATATAAGAAGTAAGTGCTTTTGGTAGACATAAGTTAATGTTAAAATAAATATGCTATGTATTTTGAAACAGAGTGAAAAAACCCTTTTAACAGATGCGTGATTCCGGTTTTTAGATATGTATTTAGGAGTCGGACACTTAATAGAAGAGCAATAAAGATATTTCAGATTAACAATCAAATATAGAGATACATATTTTGAATGTAACAAAGAGAGATAAGAAACAAAATATGTGGCTGAGAAAATAAACAATTATTACTTACATTATTGTAAAAATTAAGAGACTGAAATGGAGCTGGAATGTTTTTAGAAAACATATCAATAGTTGTAAAACTTCAATTTCTTAACTGAGATAATAATAGATGGACACTTGTGAATTCTTAAATAGGATTCAAAGATATTGTAAAAGACCTAGAAAAAGACCACATTTGAGATGAGTAAATGAGATGAGAAAGTTTGCTTGTGATATAAAGAAGACAATCTATGTTACGAGTAACTCTGGATTAAGTTAGGAGAAGTCTTCATTTTTGCAGTGAGTAAATAAAGCTTAAAAATGATGATGACGATTTTTATCACACAATTTAAAATCATCTGCATTATTTATCATATATAGATTTTGCAAAAGAGACTGCTAATAAGTGATTATAATATAATCTGTCCTGAAAAAGTTATTTTTATATAAATTTTTAATAAGTCTGCTAACTCAACACATATTACTATCTTGATAAAGGCCTGGTTGCATCTTGTCCAGTTTTGCACAACTTCATTTTAACTTTGAATTCCTATGAGAAAAAATATTGTTATTCTTTCATATATGATCTTATGAGATTCTTTCTTCTTTGCCCAGATGCATCTTGATCTGTAAAAATATTTAGTGGCAATTGTACTGATTCAGCATGCTTTGTATAATTTATATATTATTTGAAAGTATATTTGAATCTATATTACATTTTATATTACTCAGTTTTTTATATATTTTTCTAAACATTTTCCAAACCAAATTGAAATCTGAGGAATTTTATACCGTTTCCTGTAAAAGAGTACTTGAGATAATATAGTTAAAATTTTTAACATCGTTTTACATATATTCAAACAAAATACTTTAAGTATATTTATATTTTATTTTTAACTATGAGTATAAACCCAAAATGATTTAAAGGTCTTATTACAGTTTATGACATAGCTTTAAAATTAAAATGTCAAAATAAATAATAACATAATGGCAAGCAATAACAAACTTTCATTGTTGATGCTTAAGTGTTATTGTTTATTCCTAGTAATCTTTTATCTAATAATGACAGTCTAACATAGAGTAGCCCAGATCAAAACAAAAGTCTTTTAAACACTCTTTCCTAAAAAGACAATGGGAAGAAAGCAATGCTAACCAGGTTTGCAAATTTCTGAATACTGAGGATTTAAGCAGTTTCCTATCTTTGTTTTATTTTCTGGGAATAGCTAGATATCTATTTATCAACAATGTTGAATGGCTAATAGAGTTTTTTTTTTATATTGGTCGGATATGGAAAAAATTCAAAGTCTCTTATCACAGATTTAAACTTCAAAATTAAGCAAGGCAGGCAGATAAGCTACTCTACATCAAAAGACATGTATATTTAACATATGTGCATATATGCCTGTTAAGATTTTTTTAAAATTTAGAAAGGGGCTTGACCTATATAAAAGAGATAATGATTTCTACATGAGACTGCTACATTCTGTATTAAAAATTCAGAGGATAATTGAAATTTTTTCAGATAGTGAATTTATTATAGACAAGCAAAGTAGTTATTTAATGTTGACACAATTCACTTAACTTTCAAAACTTGCAATATTAAAATAAGTATTTCTTTTTCTGCATTCTAACTCAATTTGTTGTAAATTTGAGTTATAAATAGTTCTCAAATGGTAGTGCAGTTTAATTTTCATCCGTCAATAAATATCTAGCCTTTGTCTTTATCAGTAAAAATTTGGAAATTCAGAGATGGAACCAATGCAATTATGCACCTGACAGCTTCTTTTATTTTTTATTATCAAACTTTTAGCTTGAAATTAATAAAAAAATCTAAGGTTTCAAATCCAAATAAGTTATAGAAATTTGACGTTAAGTCAGCAAGTATTCTACTTTAACTCTAGAAACCTTTTTTTCCTGGTTAACAACTTAGTGATCTAATGTTAGGTCTATACACATAGAACTATAGAAGCAAGTTAGTTTGACGTCAAACTCTTAGAATTTTTTGACTTATAATCTAAAAGATCGAATAGCAAAAAAGTTAAAAATAACTACTAGTTATACAATAGCATTGATTCCAGATTTGAATACCTAGTTGTTATTGATAAAAATAAATAAATTAAGAATCAAAGAGGATACAGGAATTGAGGTGTACTACTATTTAATAAATACTGATAAATATGGCTTACAATATATGATGCTAGAATTTATAAAAAAAAAGTTAGTTATTTTTAATTAGAGAGAAAAAATATGTTTCAGTAATCCTCAGTCAGACAGATAAATATTAATATAGAGGTAATACAATAAAAATATGATTGTAATATGATGTATTTGTCAGTAATGGTGAAAGAGACCTAGTTCAATATTCATAACTGCTACTGTGGTAATATAAAAACAAAATATGATTATTTACAGTAAAAATAGCATATAAAATAATTAGACCAGAAAGTTAATAACTTAAAATATTTAACACACAGATGGCATGGAGAGCTGAAGGTTGTGTGAAATTCTGAGTTTGAATCCCTTATATATTACATTATATATGTGCAGGTGTGTGTAAGCCTGTACAGTGTATTAATTTAAATATTTAACATTGTAAATGTTTTAAAATATAAAACGTTGCTGTCACTGTCAACAACAAAATATTACTGATAACATCAATTATTGTCTAAGTGCAGCCATTTTTTTTATATCTTAGCAGAACTAATATTGTTAATTCTGACAATTTAGTTTATATTGTAATATCAGAAATTTTTAATCATGTTTAATTACCTTTGGTAGCATCGAAAGAAAATTATTATTATGAAGCTTATGCATGCATATATAACAAAGAATGACTTTTTGATTTAATGATTTATTTACCTAATTTTTCTCTCTATATATTTATAATTTATCTGCTTATTTCTAATTATTATAAAATCATGATAATGTGGATTCATAAATATTTTATTTTTGGAAAAAAAAAGTGAATAGAGGAGGAAATATAAATGAGTTCTTTAAGATATGATATCTCCTTAGGAAAATATCAATCTAGGTCATGTTCCGTGTTATAAGATTAATATCCTTCAATGACTAGATTCAAATTTTATATAGATATTAAATACTAATCACAGAGATAAGTTCCTAACTTTAAAGCCCTGATCATCAAGCACTTTTATGAATGTATATATATATATAGTTAGTTCTCTGCCTGAAAGCAAATAAAAAAACAATGCAATAAAGTTTTTACACTGTTTATTGTAATAATAGATATTCACTTTTGTGCTTGAAATATGGCTTCAAACATTAGAGAAAATTGTTAATAACTTCTAAGATGCATTTTGAGTTTGGCTAACTACAATTGTCAGTAGTGATATACATTATATGAATTAATAAGTAAAATATTGTTTAGTAAGTATTTATTCACAACAATTACATTTTAATAAATATATAAATGTTTAATTATTCTTTGTTAGATTAGAAAAAATACATTTTTGTTTAACCATAAATATATTTTGAAATATTAAAGAGCTCAAATAAATTTCTAATATACTTTATTTAAGTAAACAATAATCTCTTTTGGTATCTCATCTTTTTTTATTTAAATCCCACAATTTTATTTATATATAATACTTTATTGTTACATTTCAAATTCTATGTTTATTTAAGCAAATAACACCCTTTTTTAAATAAAACTAGCAACTAATTTTGTAGTTTTATGTAATTTATAAAATTGGCAAATAAAAATGAAGTCATTCATTCTTTATATTGAAATATTACCCACAATTCAATTTAACAAATCCAAAACGTATGAAGTTGGAAGAAATTTTTATTAAATTAGTAGCCTCAATGTTATTATTTTGTATAAAAAAAGTTTGTTAATTTTATTTTTTAAATGTTTTTTTTTTTTTTTAATATAATGGATTCATCAAATGAATGTGATTCCATACAGAGCTGCACTCAGATTACCGCCAAGCTCCACAGATAACAGAGAGAGGAATGACCTTCAGATATAATCAACTGTAAATAACATATAAACTACGCAAACTAAGAATATTGCTTATCCTTTTATACAGTAGGGTGCTTGTTCAAAAAAGTCTTAATACTGTTTCCATTAAAAAAAATTTTTTTTCTATCTCCTACATTTTCTTTTTCAGTCACTTAACATTAGTATAAGTTTGAGTCATCTTTCTCCTCTTAAGCCATAGATTATCTTCTATAGTATGATACATTGATCTTTAGCTCTTGAATCTAACACTCTACTACTGAATTAAACCATGTAGGATAGTTAATTAAATTATTAATATAAAAAAATCTTTAATTAATTATAGAATTAAAATTGTAAGGTAAAGTATGTCTACGTATTTAAAAAGCGAAAATTTTAATATCTACCCTGTACAAATGACTTTTTTTGAGAAATCTGATTTTATACAATAACAATATTAAGAATTGCAGTCTATATTGGAGAAATGTATATAGAGATTAACAAAGAAGGATAGAAGAATAAAATATACTCGACGAGATTATAGTTAGATATATATATATCTTACATGCTGAAAAAAATAAAAAGCTAAAATGAAGCTGAGATTATCATGCTTATAAAAATACAATGGATATGAATCACCAAGTTTTAAATTGAATCTAATGAGATTTCAAATAGCATATAACGCAAAATTTTGCTGGAGTGATTATAGATTTTACAAATTAATTCAAACTATCCACACACACGTGTATATACGTATACTGTATAATATATTATATACAATATATTATAAAGCTAAATATTGGAATTAACTATATAATTTCAATAAAGTAATAAATAAATCAAGAAATAGAGCGAGAGAGAGAGAGCGAGAGAGAGAGAGAGAGAGAGAGAGAGAGAGAGAGAGAGAGAGAGAGAGAGAGGGAGAGCGAGAGAGAGAGCGAGAGAGAGAGAGAGAGAAATCCGTAAATCTGATCGATATTTTCCATTTACTTTCAAAAATTAAAACTTTATTCACATTTTAGAGTAGATACAAGAAGAATCAAGGACAGCATAAAATTAGGTGATTAATAAAGTCTCAATGAATACATATAAATATGGCATGTGAACAATGCATATATAGAAATCAAACGTTGTATTAGGGTCATGAAGCACTACATCATATATATAACATGATTGAAATATAAAGAATATAAAATCTCCATTTAAGAAAGGTAACATAGCTCATCAATCATTTGTTTTACATTCTAGCTTAGAATGTTGATATATTTATTTACTAATTTATATTAAAGGTAGTTTGACTTTGTTACAAACTGGCTATGTAAAAAGAAAAAGAATCGTCTTTTACCAAAGTGAAATTCAAACCCAGGATATGGGTATGTCAAATGTATTTAGCATAAGACTCATATATATATAATTTTACCACCATCTCAATCATATCACTCTACTGCAAAATAAATATTGTTATGAGTTTAATCTAGTTGTTTGATTCATCATTTTTTTCTCCACATTATTTCATCACACTTTTTTTTATATATATATCTCGTTATTACTTTTTCTTGGTTTTCAATAAAAAAAACAAAAACATTATTTTTATCCTAAATATATATTATCCAGATAAGTATATTAGCACTTTATTTTTGTTTGCTTTCGTAAAAAAAGTTTTATTCTTGAATTATTTTAGAAAGAGTTTATTCAAATACCTCTGGCAGTCAGTTAGTGTATTAAGTTAAAAATAAAAAATATAACTGGTACTACTATGCAGTACCAACATTTGGTATTAATATATTGCAGATTTAATAAATTAATTTTTATAAGCCATAGCTTCTGATACTGATATATAATTGAGCCTTATATATTCATATACTTATAGTTTTTTCATTGCAACCGATTTTTTCTTCGAGACAAAGATAAGCTTTCAAAAAAATAATGTTAATAAATGTAGTATTAATTTACCACAGCCGGCAACAACATTTCTAAAAGCTCTAGTTAGCTATTAGAATTTTAATAAATACATTATGGTTACTAATCATTCTTTATCAAATCAAACATTTAGTACATTTTTAAAATCCCATAATAGGTTTTAATTTTTATTGAAGGTTAAACTTAGTTTTAATTGTATGTAGTTAATATAATATTGTCCTATTCCCTTCCTTATTAATGGTCTAATATACTTATGTAGACACTAAAGATTGATTGCAACTTGACCACAGAGATTGAAATTATTGCTGCAATAATTATAAAATTTGTATTACACACATATTTACACATTATTATAAGTAAAAAACTCTGATATCATTAGCTATTTTGCAATATGACATTATATATTTTTATGTATAAATAAAGTGAATGTTCTTTCCTTATATTTATTTTGGAAACCCTTTGTTATTTATATATATATATATAATCTTTTAAGACTCAGTATTCCTTTTTTTTTTCATATGTTAAAGCATCAGCCGGGAAGCGAATCCGCGACAACCGTCTGCAAGCAATTGCTTGCTTGCAAGGCAGCTGCGCTGACATCTCGGCTACCAACGCTTGACCTCAGTATTCTTTGTTGGCTAAATTTAAGATTCTGTCAAAATGTTCATACTAAATGATTATTTCAATATACATTTATTATTAGGAAAGATGTATTTTGTTTTAATTACAATCAAATTTTGCAAAATTGTATATACATTGTCCCTCTCTTGCATGCACTTGAAAGAATATACTGAAAATGCTAACGGTTAACTGTTCATACATATGTAAATTACAATAAACCTAGCTTCATAAGTTTACATATTATCAATGTATATTCCAATAATTGTAATCAAAGGTACATTAAATTTCATTCTGTTATTAATCATTATTTGCAGCTATGATTTTTATAAAATCAGAGATGGAGATAAAAAAAATGAGTTTATTTTTTTTTCTATCTTTACATAACGTGACTTTGATTACTGTGATTGAAATATTTACTGATGATATGATTTGGCTGTATTGTGATTTAAAAGAAAATAAATATATGTCTATTTATGTAGGAATTAATATATATATATATAAGTGAAAACATACTTACATCTTTTAATCACATTGAATTATTTTTTCAGATTTTAAAATGAGGACTCTTAATCCATAGTTATGTATTTATTATATAATAAATTAAAATAAAGTTTTATCTCTTTCATATTTTAAATGTGTAATCAGCTGAAGATCTTATAGGTAAAAACAGAAAGAAATAAAAACAGTTTTTGACTCTCACCTTACATTCCGAATGTATGAATAAACACATACATATATCTTTTAATTACATTGAATTATTTTTTTCAAATTTTAAAATGATAACTTTTGACCCATAGTTATAAGTCTGTTTTTAATAATAAATTAAAATGAGGTTTTATTCCTCTCTTATATTTAAACATAAAGCAATAAAAACAATTATTCACTCTCACCTTACATTCTGAAATCTACACTGGTTTTTATCTTCTATCTCTTCAAACCATTCTTCATAAAATAGATTTGTATTTCTTTTTTCTTTGTTGTCTTTATATTTGGTTTTTCTTTCTTCCTTTTACTATGTTTTTACATTCTTAATATCTTTTCATTAGTATATATTGAAACTAAGAAATAGAGATCTTCCCAAGTGACTAAATGGTTAATGAAAGGGGTTTTGAGCACTTAAATATCTTGAATGATATCTAATATGATGACAACTTTATATAAAAATGTTCAGGTTCTCACGATGCAGTTTTAAATCAAATCAAAGCCTGAAATCACAGAAGAATGTGTGATTTGAATCATAGTTAGTTAGAAAAGACTAGAGAAGGGATATATACTATTACATGAAACTTTATAATCATCAATCTGAAGATCAAGATCTGGGTATCTGAGTATGATGATCCACACACTATATCAGCAGCATCAGTAGAGAATGTAGTTGAAGACATTAACGAATTATTTATTATCATACTATGTTAAAGCTTCAGTGAATATACTTTCAAAGAATTCGCAGAAGTTATGCAGACTTGAAAACAACTAATATTACAGCGGGTTTTTATCATTAAGTTTTCTTCTTTCATAATAACTAACTTGAAATTAAAAACTGGTTTTCAATGAAACGGATTTTGAAACAAAGTAATCAACTGATACTTTTAAATTTGGATTTCTAAAATAAAAGCAAACTTTAATCATAGGTTTAGAAAAATGTAACCGCATTTATCGTTAAACAAATACAATTATAAAAATTGTGTAATATTTTTAAATGTATTTTAAAAAAACTAATATGAATAGAATTTAAAATAGATAGATTGAACTAATGAATGACTAATACAAATTATTAATATATATATTTATTAATATTCAGACTCTAGATCTAGGGTCTGAATATTTCTATCTCCTCACTGAGTTGAGCCATAAGCTCGAAACCAATTGGTCTGGGAATGAGAGTATTTCGGATAGAGATTTTAAATATTTTCTCTTACCGCACTTATCAATTAAGAGCTTGTTTGAGCTATTGGTACATACTCTGTATTATATATTTATTAAGTGATTTGTCTCAAAGTTCTGAGGGCAACATATTTGACAATTAAACTGTAGTAATTTCCTATATATATATATACTGAACAATGATAAAGATATGTGTAAAAGATTGTGATCTGGCCAACTGATGAGTTCTGGTTTAGCACGAAGATCCTTTTCACATGTCTTTGGTCATATGTTTATGATTACATCCCTCCACAAAATGTTAAAAGTGGATAAAAACCAGTCCCTATCTTGAGTGAGAGTTATGTAATGAAATTAACACTACAGAAATATTATTCGTTATTGGATAATCTCTAGTCTATTGAATGATTAATAAAAATTATTAATGAAGGTTAGACTAGTTTGGAAATACCGCATTAAAGTATAATTTTGTTTACGAGAATGGCACAGTTCATATATAATTGCAAAGACTATTTAAGTCTTCCTCAATATGATACAATACCAGTGGCTTCTATATTAAAGTCAGGAATTTCTCAGTCAATAAGCCAAAAGAAACTTGATTCATTGAAGTGGGAGAGTGGTGATTTCTAGAACTGAATCACTCTTTCACTTGTGATACTTGAACTTTATATGAATATTGAACAATAGCCTAGAGTCAGCGCAGCAGCTTTGCAAGCAAACAGTTGGTTGCAGACGGTTGTTGCGGGTTCGCCTCCCGGTGGATGCTATGACATATGGGAAAAAAACAGTTATTTTGTTTAATACCACTTACTTACGTATTAGTCGAGTAGTAAGATTTCACATACGTAGCATGAGAAAACAACACATGCGCTTATAATATAACTCTAGCACAGACAAATGCGTAAATAAAGACCGAATTAAACATATTTATAATCTTTTAAAAACAAAAACAATTAATTAATATTCACTTAAAAATTGTTTTCGATTTCAGAAAATTGTAAATGTGTTTAATTCGGGTTTTATTATGGTCTTTATTGAATATTTGTTCGTGCCGGCATTTCTCATCACAGTGAACTAATACATAAGTATCCCATTTATTAGCCATCTCTAAATTACCAACGCAATAAAACTTGTGAAAAGTATTTAAACATTTTCATAACCGACTAAATTTATAGCAGCTTTAAGTATTTTTGTAGATTTATTTGCCTGACAGAACAGTCTGTATATTAATATAAAGTTTATAATTTTTCTCTAAAACTTAATTCAGCATAAAGTGAACAAATTTGCATTTATTTCCATTCAAAATATTATTTAAATTTAAAGAGTAAAAAAAATTTTATCTGAAAGAAAAATCTCAAACAGTTATGATGCAATAATTACTATTAAATTATTGCTCCTATAAATGAAAGTCAATTTTTTTGTTTATTCACCTTTCCTTGCTGTGAATAGATCTGATCATCAAATTAAATTTATTGACTAATCTCGTGTAGAAAATTGTTAATTTATGTAAACCTAGTATGTTTATATATAGTCGTGGGAATTAGTCATGCATGTAAGAATTATTATTACATTTTATCAGACAGATACACACAGATACATATATAACGAAATATGTAAAAAAAAAAAACTGTCAATTTTTAAGGTAATAATAATTAAATATAACCAATATATGTGATCTTTGACTTTATAAGCAAGTGTAGGTGAATTTATATCTTGATTTAGTTGCTTTAATTTATTGTTCCTTCATAATCTGTCTATACCATGAATGTTCAGGTGCTGTCTTAATAACGAATGGACTTCACAGGAAGCGGATAGTGGAATGATTTTTAGATATAAAGACCAACTGTGAATAACAAATAAATAATGTCTGACCAAGAGTTCTGCCATCTTGCAAAATAAATATTTTCTTTTATTTAATCATTTAAATTACTATAGTGCCTCGTCATAATGAGTCTCAAGTCATGAGATATCTTTATTAAATGGGATTGTATGTTTCTGTAACAACATTTTCATCTTTTAAATACACACACAATATTTATGATTTTAATTCTTCTTTTTTTTTTTTTAGTTCAAGCTCTTAAAGAATTAAGAAAGCAGTAATGATAATTGGTTTAAAAGCTGACTTTTTTGATTATAATCTTTGCTTAAGACAGTATAATGCCTAATGAGTAATTTGGAAGTGGATTAATGGGGAACAGAAGTTTTGAATTACAAATATTGTACGTTTAGACAGCTCTGTGTAGGGATCCACATACTTATCACAGAAGTGGAAAGTGCCTAGTAAATATTACCTAAAAATGGTCTGTCTCATACTGACTAGCTAGGTTATCATACTTGGTGAATTGCTCATTACAGTTGCAGAAATAATAATAGTAATAATAATAACAGTAGTAGGGGTACATTTAATAGTACTGTGGGTAAACCTTATAAATTTATTTTTTTCTAAATAAAACTCTGCAAAATTTACTTGATATGAATTCATAAAAACTATAACAGAGTACTATACTGATGGTAAAAGTGCTGTCAAGATTTAAGATCAGTGTAATCTCTCCTAATGAAACTTGTCCTTCAGAGGAAAGATTTCTAATTGGACAAATGGATGAATAGAAGTTTTTTGAAAAGATAGGTCAGTCATTGAAGGGAGAATTTTTTGTATTGGATTGGTTATAAAGACTAATTTAGTATCTTCTATTGCAAGATTCCTAATATCAATAAAAGAATAATGGTCTTAAAATTAATCTTATATAATGATATTAGTGCTCATTTTATTAGAACCTACACTTTAATTCAGAGAAGGAAGACATATATTCCGTGTTAGATAACATAACTGCAGCAATACTCTTAAAAGGTCAAAATTTTATTCATGAACACTTTAATGTTGGTACAAATAAGTGGACTTTGTTAAAAAGTTATTGGAAATAATGGTATTGGCATTGTACATTTAAATGGTCTGCTATTTGCAAATTTATACACTATATATGGATTGACTATCACAACCACTTTGTTTAGGCAGGGAAAAAACACTATAAAAACATGGATGCATCTAAGTTCAGAACAATGACCTTTAATAGATTACATTATAAATAAAAGTCATAATTCAAAAGAAGTTCACATTACATAAATACTTACAAGCACAAGTTATTGGTCATATCATAAATTAATACACTCTAAGATTAAAATGATAGGTTCACTATAAAATACATATTGTTCCAATCATATTCATAAAAAAATTGATATATATTCTTCAGAAAAATCTATTCTATATTTTAAATTTCTACATCAATTAAATACTAAAATTGCTAATTTGAATATTTAGTATTATATTTCTGAAGCATGGAATTCTTTTAAGTAGTATACTATGAATGCAAATAAATCTATTCTTGGTTTCACTGTAAAGAAAAATCACAATTAACTTGCTGCCAATGATTTATTATTAGTGATTTGATTAAAAGGAAACCTGTAGAATTTTTTGCTTGACAGGATAATAGATTAATTATAGAAATTCATAATAAATACAAAAACCTGAAAGCATAAGTTCAATGGTGGACAAGAAAGCTCACAAATAATTGGTTGATTAAAATTACCGACCACAGACTGTGGTTATTCTATATCTTTTTTTGATGTATTGATGACAATGACAATTTGAATAAATGGAAGAAAGTATTTTGGTCATTTTTTAAATATGTGGTACAAGAACAGAATGATTACTTTTAGCATTTAATGATATATCCATTTTATGTTTCAAAGGTACTTTATTCATTCTTTGAAAAGAAAACATTGGTTATAATTATTATTTTTTTCAATATTAATTAAATCATAGACATTAGATACAACAAATCAATCAACTCCCCCCCAGATATTATTATTGAGACAAGTGTGTCATGCTATAGCTTTGAAGATTGAAAGAGTCCTGACAAGATTTCTATATACCATGTATTCAAAAACGTTTCTATTTCTTTTATTGTTTCTAGATTATTTCTAAAAGCAATTAATGGTCTTTTTGAACTGTTTTCATAGACACTATGCATGCTGTGCACCAAATAGCATAGAGAACAAAGATATTAGCATGTACATTAAAAAAAACCCTTTACCAAATTCCTTAAACATATATCCAATATTTATATTTTTATTCTTAAATATGACAGGTATTTCCACCCTGATCTGGTCAAAGCTGGGACATGAGAAATAAATGTAAAATAGTGTTTCAGATTCTCTTTTACAAAGACCACAGCAATCATCTATTGTTTGAATCTGTCTTTTATATTTGTAAAAAAAAAAAAAGATAGGTGCGTGCTCAATTAGCTTGAAAGGCTGATATTTGAATGTAATATTCTAAGTTGATTGTAAACAGAAAATAAAAAAAATAGGCTCAAATAACCAATATCTAAATTTGTGATGTAGTACTTTATTTGTAAGTTCAAGTATAGACTTTTTTTTGAATTTTTGTGGCTGGGAAAAGTAATAAATATACTTCCCAATATTGATATTTACTCTTTGGGAAAATATAGACAAGATTTTGTATTTCAAAAACTAAGTCTCTAATGGCCTTTAAATATCCTGTAAGTGGAGGTGATCTATCTGTAGGTGTGATTTTAAATACTATTTCCATGTAAGGAAACATTTCAGTATATTTTGAGATGATATTAAGTGATTTTTGTATTTCAAATATTCTTATTGAATGTAGACCCAGGCCATTGCTTGCCAATGGACTCTGGAGCTTTCTGATTGAGATTGATAAAATCCTTCTACCCCAGAGAAGTTTTTTAAGTAGTATATGAATATGGTTAATAAATTTTATTGTAAATTTTATTATTGGTATATAATATATCATTCTAGTCACAATTAGTATGTTGTATAATGAAACTTTGGCATATAGAGAGAGATAAGCTCTTATTAGGGAGTTAATTATATGTCCTATTTTATGTGTTTGTTGGTTTTGGATACATGTTCTCATTTGTGTAGGATTTAAGTAAAAAGGAAAACCTAAAAAAGATTGGATTTTCTTTTAAAATGTTCTATAATATTGCATCCTTTGTAAATTTGCCATGTACTTGATTTTTTCATATTAAACATGAGTTTGAATTTGTCAGTGTATTGTTTTAGCAATTTTATTATAATTGACATTTGTTTTCTGGATGATAAGAAAATTGCAATATCATACATGTAAGCAACACATTTAATCCTGATGTTTAGGTCTGGGATATATATGCCTGTCATTTCTTTTTCAATGGATGCTAGTAAAGAGTTTATATATATTGAGAAGAGAAGTGAGGTATAGAATAATTGGGGATAATAGCTAGTGATATTTGTTCATTTATAGTTACATTTATTTCCCTGTTCTGAAGCAAATTTGTCAAGACCTAAAGATAAGCCTTAGGTATATTTATTTCTGCTAGGGTGTTAATCAGAATGTCAAAAGGAACTATATCAAACACAGATTTAATATCTAGCTGAATCACAACAGAACCATTTTTTTTTTACTTTAACTATGTCAGTAACAGTTCTAAATATAAAGGCTGCTTGATTAGTGGATGAGTCTTTTTTTGCAGATTGGCATTTAGAGAGCATAGATAAAATGTATGGCTCCATTCTATCCTTTAGAACAGCCTCCAATATCTTGATCCACAATGGACTCATTAAAATTGGTCTTAGCTTTTCAATGGTTAACATCTTTTTTTTTAAAAAAGATACTAGTGATATAGAATATAAATTTTGTATTGTGTATATTTCTTTTGATAGGAAATTTGCTAGATTTTCTAGGTAATTGGAGGTAAAGAAATGTAAATGTTGATATACAAAGTGAAGTGTTTCATAAAGGCTGGGATAGAAAGATTCAGCTCTGAACTCCAGTTTCTTTGTAAATTCATTAGGAAATAATTTATCTTCTTCTTTTGACTCACCAAAAGGCTTTTTTGCAAGGTTATATTGCCAGATTGCAAATTATCCCCATAATATAAGTAGGCTGGTTCCAGCATATAACTAATTGTCCCTGTTTGCATTTGGATGGCTGTTGGCACTCCGATTGAAGAAGAGTGACCCAAGGCCCATCTGATATAATTGCTAGACCATGTATGAGTTTATCCAATAAATATTCTCTTCTTTTTTATTGTTAGATATTCTTTGAGTGTTGATTCTGTTCCATTATATAAATTTTTAAGGTATTTTAATTTTTGTTATTCATTTTCTGAGGATGGAATCTGAATAATATTTTTGTAGACTTTTTCCATTAGTGCCAATAGGTCTGTTGGTGATGTTGTGGCTCTGGTAATATGGTGAATTATGATTGATAATATGCTTACATATACTATCCAGACTGTGTTGGATCCATATCAATCTTACTCAATTTATTTAAATATATATAAATTTCTGAAAACAGAAATTCAGATAATCTAGTTGGTAGTAATATTCTAATAGTATGTCCGGTGAATATTAAAGTTTTATTTTTGAAATCAAGATCAATTTTAGTGACAAATGCAGCATAGTTTGAAAAGGGTGCATTTTAAATTTTAAGTTTAATAAGGTTGATGAATTGATGGGGAATAAAACATGAGATCAATTAGTGAAGAATGCCTTCCATTATTAAATGAAATGCTACCATTTAGCAAAAAACCTTCCTCACTCATCAGTGGGAAGGAAAAAATATGTAACCACTTTTTAACAAATTTTTCATATGATAAATTAAAATCACCCATAAGTATGCATGGGTAGGAGGAGGAGCCAAGCATGAAATTTAATGTGAGGATCAGCCTGTTAATTATGATAGGTCCACAAGGAATATATACAAAAACTACATATAGCACCATTGCTTTATGTCACAATGAAATAATAGTAAAGTGTTCATCAATATATTGAATTTTAAAAAAGCTAAAAGAGCTAAGTTTATGGATAATAATCCCTATACCTGTAGAAGGGGAGTTGGAAGATTTAGAGAAAGGTGCAAAAACATTATTTACAAAACAAATGGGGTCAGTATGCAAACCATTATATATTTTGGTGTCATGTAGACCTGTTAGATGTGGATGGATAATTTTATAGCATTGTTTCAGATGATAATTCTATTAGTGGAGTTAATACCCCTAATGTTTAAGGATTTTAGTTCTAGCGTTACACAAAAATAATTTAATTCCTTTCAACTTCTTCCAACCTAGGTTTATTTTTGAAATTGACAATAACAACATGTGTTATTTTAAATTTAACTATTTTTAAATGAGAATAATTTTAAAATTTGTACTTTTATTATTTTTTATATTCAAATCAGCTCTAAATTTATCCCTATAATTTGCCAATGTTCATGTCAGCTTCGCTGGTTGACTTCCAGAGACCTTGTGGTTGACTGGTTGATTGCGGGGTCGGTCGTTATCTTGGCCACCCTTGATTTATACAATGATTTTAGTGTTGTGGTACAGTGGTGGACTCTGGAACTCAATGGCCATAATCTGCCACTTCCAGTGCTCAAATGTTTTATGACTTTCCAAACAATTTAATCATTTAATTATATATATAACATTAAGATTTTAAAATGTATTAAATATATTTTCACACTGACAGAATGCATGTAACGTTAAACAGAAAAGCGTTTTGACCAAGCAATAACAGATAGTCATTTTATTTGTATTGTTTGACATCTTCTTAAGAGTCCTACATACATATAGTGGCAGATCTAAGAATTAAAAATCTATGATTCATCGTTTCAATTCTGTAACTTCCGTGCTCGAATGTCACATGACTTCCCGAACGACAAATCATTTGATAGTTTTAACATCTCATTATATGCAAGCAGCATTAAAGACTATGAAATATTCGGCTTCTGTTTTTACATTATTGTTACCACTATTTGATACATGTAATGTATATGACTTAAGCTAATTTTTTTTTTTTAATGTACGTTATAAATTAATCTCTACTGGTTGGTTTACCATTTAACAATCGTTTGCTTTGCACATGGATATTATTACATTTTTTTATTTACAAATTGCGTTGATTCTTATAAATCAATAAATATTTTTAGTGAGTTGTTTAAAAATAATTGTAACTAAGAAAAAAAAAGCTTTTAATTTTTTATTTGTTACAAATCGAAAGTAAGTCATACGTGGTATTTCCTCATTCTTAATTTCATTGTTCCACATTTTTTTCCGGACCTTTTTTTTTTCCGTATGTCATTATTACTTTTTATTATTATGAAGGAAGTGAAAAATAAATTTGACCGGTAACACATTTTAAAAATGAGTTTAAAACAGATCCTTTTTCTTTTTCCTTGTAGTTATGTATTACGTGAATATATTAAACTCTTTGCACTATGCAGACCAAAGAAAAGATTAATACTACCAAACAAATTGTTCACCTGATCGTCGATGGTAATTCTGGTAGCTTTGTAGCAAGCCTTTAAACACAATTTCATCTAACGACTTATATTTGACAACTGAGCATAAACTTTTCATGATTACTAAACAGAATATTTTATAATATTTACATTAAAATAGTATCCATCATTTACTACATATTCTTTATCACTAAAAAAATAATCAAATGGTTATTCTTAGAGAAATCATGTGACATCAGGCCAAAGTGTCAGGAGCAATTTCTTTCTAAAACAACTTTTATAAAGTACTCTATCAATACGCTAAAGCGCGTATAGTACGTTGACACAGTTATTTAGAACTTGTAAAGCTTTTGTAAGCGTAACATCCATGCCGTTAAACGCACACAAGCTCGCAGACTCATTCTATGTAATAAAATATAATTACAACTCTAGTACAGAAAGATAGCATAATCTCAAGTTATTATAATGGATTATTACTTGTTTATCATTTTTACCAGTATTCAAATACTCATACAAAAGCACATACATATAGTTCGACATTATATAGACACATATTGTATACATTCTGTGTACAATGACAAAAATTAAAAATTCGCTACAGTTTCTGCCACCTTAATTTCAATCCGGATTTAGAAGGATACAAACTATTGCAGTAGATCCTCAAAATAGAACATAAGTTGATAATTAACTACCATTTGAAACTTAAATAATGTACTTTAAGAAATATTGTATATTTAAAATAATGCTTATATAATGAACGTTACAGAGTTAAGATAAAAAGTAAAACAGACGTCAATAATTCACCTAAAAATAAAAAAAACTTTTGAATGTGCTTACCAGCCTTGTCAACTACCATGTGGTCAGGGTTTTAGAGTTTTTTCCTTTCACTTAATGAGATAGCTAGCTAGGTTGGTTTTGAGCTGGTCAGGAAAACAAGTTTGCTTCAAAATCCTCAGCCAACTGTTTTTAAGTTTAACCTCATTTGAAATTTCAGGTTACAGCCTTGTAGGTTGATGTGCTACTTATTACATCCTTAGACATTGCTTTAAAAAGTATATGTGCTTTACTAAATAATTTGTAGATTATTGCTTTGCTGGCAATTCAAATGTCAAGCTACTATTTGCCTATTTTAAAGTAAACTGCATACTATTTTTTAGTAAAATGTTTTATACACACACATAATGATTAGTGGTTATGAAGTAGAACCCATTTGATCATTATGATTTTCTATTTTTCTAACAGACTTTTCTACTGCGCTCTCCAGTTATCATATTTTATGTGGAGACTTGTGATAAAGGAGTTTGAGAGGAGTAATGCATTTATAAAAAGTAAAATAAATTGAAATGAGCTTAATTAATATATATATATATATATATTATCACAATCATTCTTCTTCTTTACTAAATCAATATTGTGTGATTCTCTTTTTTGGTCTACTTCTTATATATTTAAAATTAATAATATATCGCGTGTACAAACAATACATGATCTCAGCTTACGCTTTGTTATTGAGTTAAAAAAATTCTTCTACTCTCAACAGTTTGGAGATATTTAGATAGATCAATATGGGATAAGAATATATTAATCACTACTATCTGGCATTCGTTAATTAGTAAAGCATATACTGGATGTTATAAGAGAGGTTGATGAGAATCTTCATAGCATGTTTTAAAATTAGGAAACAAAAACAACACATTGATAACAATAGATGACACTATAATAAATGTTTGAAGATGTGTATCATTTGATATTATACTTTCTCTGTTTATTTGTATTTATATATTGGTCTATTTCCATAATCTAATATGAGTATTGAATGTCTTTAGAAAAGTTTAACTTTATTTAAATATTCCAAATACATTCCACTGTTAGTAATAGCACATCCAACAGGTTAGTATATGCACAAGGTTTGAGAAGTATTATTTCCCCCTCTTCTTCAAGTGTTGCTGGCCTCGCTAGTGACAGTACTAGCTGGGGAATCAAACCTGGAATGTGTAATGGGAGTTGATAGTCCTGATCTAGTATTCATGAATCCATGAATATTCAGTAGTTTTTAGAAGATGGTATTTAGAAGAAAGTAAAAAAAGAAAGAAGAGATTAAAATAGGGAAAAGATTGAGGTAGAGATTAATAAGAGAGAAAGGTTAAACATCATCATCATTTTCAGCAAGATGATATCTCTTACATTTAACCCAGTTTCTCCAATTTCTAGCTCTGATCTCCACATCACAGTAGCAAACTATCTGTTTATTTTCCCATCCATGTATTTTATTTTGAATTCCTTGTTATTCCTAACATTCATTTCTCCATCCATCATTGAGTGGCCTGAAATTTTTGTATTGCTCTTCTGTTAAGTGTCCTAGTCTCAGATACATAAGTAATAATTGCTAAAACCCATTTATTAAAAATTTTCATTTTCAAACACATAAATATATTTCCTTTTAATATTAAATTATTTCTATCAAAAATCCTTTATCCCAAAATTAATTCTATGATAATTTTCATCCATTATGTTGTCATCTGTAGTAATAATCTGTCCAACATATTTATAGTAGTTGTTATAAAAAATAAGTAACTTTCCTTAGATGGATGTAATTAAAGTTAAATGCACTAATAAGAATTCTTAAATAAAGATATAGATTGAATGAAAATTAATATAAACATGGAAGCTAAGCATTTTGATGGTGTTAAATGTTCTCATAGTCTTATCACTCTTGAAAGCACTTAGCTTCCATTTTATATTTGTATTAATTTTCATTCAATTTATAGCTTTTTCTTTTGAATGCCTGTCAGCTCATATAACTTTAGTTAACTCATTGTAATTCATCATTACCAATCTTTATTTTTTTCTTTTGAGAAAATTCATTGAATATTATATTAATATCAATAGCATTTATCTTTAAATCTACTTTTTTGCATTTATCTGATAATTTCTTGGAACAATTCTTAAAGCCCAAAGCATTATTTGCAAAAGCAGTTACATCATCTGCAAAATAAAAATGAGTTAAACAGTTTCCATTTATTTTAGTATGTTAGCTTCTCATAAAGTGATGTAAAAAGTACTGGAGGTATGGAATCACCCTGTCTTATATCCTTTTCATGTAATTTGACACTAGCTGTTGCATTTTGATATTTCTTCAGAAAATGATAATATCCTGGATCTATATCTCAATGAACCACTACTTTAATAATTATAGTGTCTTTTCATTATTTATGAATCCAAAGAATAATGTCAATTAATATTCATTGGTCCTTATATATATTTTTTTCAATACTTAAATATGATTCACTATTCTAAAATTCTATTAAATCCTGCTTTTTCTCTTGAGGTTAAAATTAAAAATTAAAAATTCATTGTAAATGAGTTGTAATTATCTTAACAAAAATTTTGTATAGAACTGGTAAAATATTGATGCCTGTAATCCCTAATATTTCCTTTATTACTTTTTTAAAATATCAATATTACTACTGCATTTTCCTAATCATGTGATACTACTTTAACATTGAGATATTTGGTATGTAACTTTAACGGTAATTTTATTTCTTCAGCTGCTTCCAGAAACTTTTCATTTTTTCATAGATTTAATTGCATGCCTCACTTCTGCATTTAAAATATTGGGTAATTCAAAAGACATAGAAGTTGTAGATGATACTTTAAAAGTTTTCTGTTTTTATTGCTTTATAATTCTTCATAGAACTCTTCCACACATTTCATGATATCATCTCTTTTTAATAATAGTTCCATCTTCTTATTGTCTTCTACTGTAATCCAGATATTGTTTTATACTTTTGAGATATTTATTCTCTTCTATAGCTTTCCTTTTGATCCACAATTTTATTTTCTGATATCTTTATTAATTCTTTTTTCATAATCATTTTACAAAACTCTTGATATTCAATTCTTCTAGATCTTTAACAATCTCTTGGGTTTGATTTTACGATTTGAACTGTCCATTTATTTAACATCTCTTCTAGCAATATGTCCAGACCAACTCCACTTCAGTCTCTTAATCTTTCAATGAAGTCAGTAATATTTGTTTGTCCTTTCACCTATATATTTTATTTTCAAATTTGTTCATTATTCCTAACATACACTTCTCTATACTTCATTGAGTGGTCTAAAGTATCTGTATTATTCTTCTATTAAGTGTCCAAATCTCACATTCATAAGTAAGAATTGTTAAAACAATTATTAACTTTTCCTTTTTAAATACATAGGAACATTTTTTAAAATGTTTAATTACATCTACCAAAAAGAGCCCATCCAAGTTTTATTCTATGAATAATTACATCCATTATGTTTCCAACTGTATTAATAACTTGACCAAATTATTTGCAGTTGTTAAGTTCTTCTAATTCATTATTATTAATCTTGGATCTTTTTCTTTTGAATTTTTAGTCTCTTCAGAATATATCTTTAGTCCCACTTTTTACTTTCCTTGGATAATTCTTGAACATTCCCGGTGGTTCTAAAGCATTATTTCAATAACAATGATAATATTTGCAAAATTTAAATGACTTAAATAATCTCCATTTACTTTTCATCACTTAGCTTCCCATTTTAATCCACAAAATACTTCTTGTAAAACTGCTGAAAAAAATTTATATGATATGGGGTTACCTTAACGTCACCCTTCTTAATGTTAATCTTCTTAGTATAACTATGCATGACTATTGCATTATGATAAATATTTTTCAGAATATGACAATATCCTGGGTATTTATCTTGATGATCCAATGTTTTAATCATTATAAAAAATGCTTATAGAAATCAAATGGCTTTTCATAATTCACAAATCCAAAACATAATGGCAACTCATATTGATTGGTTTTTTCTATAACTTCTATCAATACTTAGATAGATCCATTGTGCTACAACTACTTTTAAATCTAATTTGTTTTTTAAGAAAGTTAAAGTTAAAATTCACTGTAGAGGAGTTGTAATTATCTTAGTAAGAATTTCATATACAACTGATAAAAGATTGATAGGAATGTAATTTCTAATATTTTCTTTATCTCTTTTTTAAATATCAAAATTATTACCTCATTCTTCCAGTTATCTGCTATATCTTTATCATGAAATCATTTGGTATACAAGTTCCACCAATATTTCTATTTCTTTACCTGCTTTTTTTTAAAATATTAATTTTAATTTCATCATTACTGGAAGCTTTAACCTTTTTTTATAGACTTAATTGCATGTGTCTTTTCTTTATTTAAATTTACTGGGCAATTCGGAAGATGTGGCAATTGTAGGGGATAGATTGTTTTTTTGTTGTTTATTCCTATATAATTCTTCATAGAACCTTTTAAAAATAATTCATTCTTTTCTTCTTATTACAGAAATAAGTTTTTTTTTTTACCAATTGAAGGATGTTGTTTTATGCATTTAAGACTTTTATTTTCTTCAATAGATGTTCTTGCTAATTTACAATTATATTTTTTCATTAAGTTTTTTTATATTATTTTACAAAACTATGAATATTCAATTCTTCTTAAGGGGTCATTTTTATATATTTTCATATTCCTTATTTTCTTCAAATGTTGTTTTGTCTTAATAGAAAATTTACTGATAAATTACCGCTTTCTTGTATCTTCTATCTTTGTTGCAGTTCTCAATAGTGTATCTGATATCTTCCCATTGACTTCGTTAAAATTTGAGTCATCTTTCTAAAATCTGCTAATATTTTAAAACGATTTGCTAATTTCTAATTTAAATTCACTGGAAAGTATTTGAAGGTTAGAAATATCAATTGTGAATACTGCTTATTTTTTTTTAATATTTTTAAAATTCAGTTTTGCATTAGATCAACATGGGTGTGACGAGAATCTCGACCTCAGGGTGGCCTTTGAGCGTTCCATCATCAGATTTTCAATTGGATGGACGGTTGAAGAATCGGAGTGTGGAGTGGATTGAAGCCTGTCCATTAATGTATAAAGATTGACTATATATATATATCTGAGCACTTATTGCATATATGTATAGAGATGATAATCTGGACCAACTGGTGATTACTGGTTTAGCATGAAATACATATATTGATGGTTATTTATCTTTTCGACATATATGTGTTCAAGGGTATCAGTATTATGAGATAGAGTGGAGAGTGGTGGGTCGTGTGAAAGTCTGTGCTCATATACCCTATATATTACATATATTGCTACAGGTATATAATAAGCCTATATTTCAGTTATTAACATGGATCTTATATCTCATTGATCGATAATCACTTCCTGTGTTGAATCTATTAAAATATTACTATCTTGAAATATATATTTAGTCAAAAACGAATTCAGTTCTGCAGCACATTCATTTGGATGCTTTCTTGTTCATTTTTATTTAGTGTTTTTCTCAAAGAAAGAAGTTATAATAAACAGTTTTTTTCTTTTCCACCATCATTCAGATAAGTCATTAAAAAATTGAATAGATAGTAGAAATAACTTTTGATCTATATCTAGAGAAATAATTTTTTCTATATTAGGCTGGATTGTGTATATTAAGCACCTATAAACAGTCACATGCTTACACATACATGTATGCACACATACATATCATAGTTTCATATTGATCTGCGCATACATTTACTCACAACCTAGCATTAAATGTTTTAAAATGGTGAATACTAATTTTTTAGTTAATACCGTATATATTTTAAATATTAATAAAGTTTTAATCATATTTTAAATTTTTTACAGAGTAGTTGAGTTTCTCTATATTATCTAATCTTTTGTTTTTCATTAGTAAGGCAGAATCTTTTTAAAACTTACAATTAAAATGGAAATCTTGAATTAGAACGTATTGTTCAAAGACATTTAAAACAACAAAAGCATATACATTTCAACCAACTAGTTTTATTAGTTAATTGTAATATACCATTGCTTTGTATTTATAATACCTCCATTTATTTCATCACGTGTTTTTATCGCGCACATATTCGCAACATTTACCTTTCAATAAATACTAACATAATTATTAAACACTTTTTACTAGTTAGAATTTTTGTTTTATTTAAGTATGAGATTTTAAACTTTAATAATATTCAATTATAGTAAAAATATTTTTATTCAAACAATAACTATCATATTTTTTACTCATGCATAGACAATCTTATTTTTATTAGATATTATATCAGTGCTATGGGCATATAAATAACTGTGTATGGTCTGATCTAACTTATAAAATAAGTATAATAAAAGATAATTGGGACTCCTGTGGAGTATTTTTGATTGCTTTAAGCTGACAATTAGCGAAGTTTTTTTAGTCAGCTTAAAATATTTAATTACCGGTACCTGTTTGATATTAGAAGAAGAAAAAAAATGTTTTAAATTTAGCTTAAAATTTAACTATGCAATAAATAAGGTTTATTTATTTTATTTATTAATTATTGAATTATCACACAAATACAAAAATGTTTTTTTTTTTTTTGCTTTCATCAAGACCATATATATATATAAATGCATTTTTATAAACTTATATATTTTAAAATGACACACACAGCTAAAAGTTGATGATTAGTAAGATTATCCCTTAACATATTGTTAGTAATTATTGTCAAAAGGCAAAGTGTTCAAATTACTTTTATGGTTTATATCTTGAAAATTAGCAATTAGTAATGACTCATAAAAGTCAAAGCCTACTTTTTACATTTCTTTGGCTGTCAGTATTTTCATATTTATTTCAGAGCATATGCCTTAAGTGAGTATTTCAGGATGCATGCCTAGAGTTGATGGAGAGAAATATTGAAAGTAAAATATAGATTGTACAAAGTTACAATCATAAGTATGTAAGTAAAAACAATCTACCTTATCTGCATATATGCATTATATATTATATATGCATATGCATTGCAAGGAGCTTAAATTTCTCACCAAAAACACTTTCAATGTTCCATATAATAAGCTGTATTTAATATTTTCCCAGTTCCATGATGAATGTAGTCTTATTTGAGCTATATCATGCATTATTTTGTTTTAATTTTCAATGTTTCAATGAAATAACATTCATCTTTGTCAAAATCAAGGTCTTAATTCTGAATGATTAACCATCATATATATATATAAGAATGAATGGTTCTTTACTTCATGCTCAATCTCCTTATTATTCAAGACATAACAGTTCTTCAGCAAGACTTTAATAAAAATGAATTGAAAATTAAAACAAAATAATAACCAAATAAGATTTTATTTTCATATATAACCAATGAAATTAATTTATAGCTTTTCTGATGCTGCTATTGATTTACAGAAAAAGATATCAGTCTGATCTTTCATTTTACATACATATATCAAAATAAACAATTGATCATTAGTTAAGCTAAAGATTTAAACAGCTGAATCTTCCTTCCTCAAATGATAGACTGACTTTCGATTTGAATTCCTGATGTTCAGAGGTTGTTCTGTAAAATACATGTATAGTGAAAGAGATCAATTTGATGTAATAGATAATACATATGAACATAAAGCTCACATCAGAAATACTGTATATTAATTGGATTGTTTACATTTGTTTTTCTAACTTAGTATGTAAATATGACATGTAAATTGTTCAAAATATATTACCACCCAAGTTTTAATCATACCATCTAAATAGAAAGTGAGGCTATCATTTTTGTTAGAGAGATTCAATTTGTTAATTCTTTAACTTAATATTTATCAAAGTGAGTGACATCATCTCTGGAAGGTAATAGTAGAAATGGGTGCAGTTGAAGGGGGGGGGCATTAAATAAGAATAAGAAGGTTGTGAGAGTATTAAAAATAAGAAGATAAGAAAAATTTGAATAACCAATGTACATATTTCATCTCTTGCCAACATAAAGTTAAATTCCTAGTGATTATTTTATTTTAATAAATAAACACACACAAGTACAACTTACAACTGATACATGGTCAAGTTCACAGAGAAAAAATAATCAATGTTACCAGGTTAGCTTATCGCAAATTTTGCTGGAAAGTCTAAGTCTATTATTTGGAAGGTGTTCATGACATTATTTGTTTTACAATATGAGATTTTAAATAGATGATTACTTCCAAATTGTGTGATATGCTATTAAGTGCTATAATTATTTATACTTTTTTTATTCATATTTAATATCGTTGATCTATTAGGTTTAAAATCATATACAATGCAAATTGTATTGTTGTTGTTGGAGTAGAACAGATAATATTTTTATATGGTTCTTACATATCTCCCATATATTTTTGTTTTCTGCTTACTACTAACAAAAGTTATAATAGGATCATCATATTTCTTATTATAATATTACTGAAAAAAAAACCCCAGAAATGATTGTGAAAGAGAATGATCTGTGTTTCATTGGCAAATAAGTTTGTTTTTATAAGAAGAAAAAATGGAATTACTTAAATAAGAACTAAACAAAATTAAACTATTAATTGATTATGTAAGTTTATTGATATTTACTGATACAATCTGCTATTGTCTCGCAAAAATCTAATGTTTGAATCCAGCCGAGTAAAATCTTTCTTCCTCTCCCCAGTCCATAAACAATTAGTTCTTCTATATTTTCTATTAATAGATTGCTGACTCATCAAATCGGTGACTCTTTGCATTAATTTGGGTTGTTAGATATGAGAAATTGTGTTGAATATAAAATCCAAAATTATGATTGTAATATGATGTATTTATAAACACTTCGAAATGGGGTACTAATCACATATTGCAACATTATCTTTTATTACAAAAATATGAACAAGAAATCATTAGTGACCCAGTGGTCAACACAACTGCCTTACAAGCAGTTGTCCCTGGTTCGCTCCTGGCTGATGCTTTGACACATAACAAAAAAAGAAATATCTACATGTTCATGTTTGTCAGCTGCTCAAACTTTTAGTCCACTTAAGTGACATATTACATCTAATGAGAGAGACATCAGCTTATAATCTCACAAGTTTATATTTGCTTAAAACTATCCTTAATCTGAATTTCTGATTAGTTATATTAACCTAACATGGGAATATTACTTATAGCAATTATTTACTCCAGCTGTTGTAATATTTACCTGTCCATATCTAAAACAGTCATTGTTATAACAGTGATTATAAATGACATAAATAAATTTGCTTGGTCGTGGTTTGCAGACCGTACTGCCGCCGTCAGAGGGCGCGGCGACATCATCAACAACCGGCCTGAAAATGGCAAGTGATAATTTTTTTTACAAAACGCCTCAAAATCAACAAATAAAAATGCCTAAGGCAATATATAGAATCTTCATGGTTTTTTGCTTTTTTTATTTGAATTTTTTAGCATTTTCTTGCATTTTTTTTATAATTTGTTGTTTTCGATTTATTTGCTGTACATATATTGTCTGAGGCATTTTTATTTGTCAATTTAAGGGAAGACATTTTGATTTTGGGGGGGGGTATAGCTCGTAATGGAATTTTCATGATTTTTTGTTTTTATTATTTGAAGTTTTTAGCATTTTCTTGCATTTTTTTTTAATTTGTAGTTTTCGATTTATTTGCTGTACATATATTGCCTTAGGCATTTTTATTTGTCGATTTTGAGGCGTTTTTTTGATTTTGGGGGGGGGTATAGCTCGTAATGGAATTTTCATGATTTTTTGGTTTTATTATTTGAATTTTTTAGCATTTTCTTTCATTTTTTTTTAATTTGTAGTTTTCGCTTTATATGCTGTACATATATTGCCTTAGGCATTTTTATTTGTCGATTTTGAGGTGTTTTGTAAAAAAATTTATCACTTGCCATTTTCAGGCCGGTTGTTGATGATGTCGCCGCGCCCTCTGATGGCGGCAGTACGGTCTGCAAACCAGGACCATTTGCTTATATGAGAATTAATTTACAAAGAACAATAAATGTCTAAAATATTTTGATAAAATTTGCCTTATATTTCTATTGTAAATTTTCAGGTGTACAAGACCTTTCACTTACCTGAAAAAAAAAAAGGTTTCTTTTTGAAATTCATATTTAATGGGAAAGGCAGTGTTCTGATATTTTAGCTGGAAGTTAGCTCATAGACATATAAGTTTGTATTTATTTAAATTGTATAAAATCTGCATTTCTGATTGCTTGCAATAACTTATAATGTAATTACATTTTGAATTACAAGTGCCAAACCAACTCAAAGACAAACCTTTGACACCACCCACTTTAGATAAATACAATAATTATATATATATATATATATATAAGATGGTGACCTGGACCAATTGATGAGTGATAGTTCAGCACAAAATGCATCTTGGGGGGCATTTGTCTTTTATTGTATTTTTATTTATATGAATTTTAAAAAAATGTCATAGTATTGAGGTTATTTAATATATTTATAAACTTATAATATAGTTACCACTGTAGGATGTGGTCGTTACAGGTTTTAAATCATTTTTTTTTACCCATATCATTTCTCCACATCATCAACACCCTTTTTTATTTCATTCATTCATCTTATATGTAGTGTTTTTCTAGATCTTGTACAATCCTTTAGGATCCAGTTTAGGACTTCAACTATTCACCTATTCCCATCTCTTTTAGTGATATTTACACGTACAGATATGTATTTTTAGTAATGTGTAGATTCCTCATATATAGTATGTATATAATGCTACAATCGAAATGCAAAATTCTAATAAAATTAATGATAGTACTTTCAATTCAATAATTTTCTACTGAGTGTAAACGCAATATCTAATTATTCTCAACATTTTTAAAATATTACAACTATCTACCCTTTTATTACTATTATTACCTTTTTTTTTTACTGTAACCCAACACGTTTGCTAATAGTATATTTTAACTTAACGGATCCATTAATAACTTGCATCTTCAAATTATATCCTTGACAATAATACCTTTTTGTATTATTACCATCATTTATGATTATTTATTATGATTTTGTTTTTGCTTTTTTTTTTCTGTTTGAAATTTGTTCCATATTTGAATTATATTTGTAGGTATTTTATATAGGTCAAAGAACTTTAAAAAATAATTTAGTTATCAACTAATATTATTATTTAAATATATAGATTAATTTTGTTCTTTTTATTTTAGATGTGGAAGCGCTTAACTGCTTTCCTCCTAGTATGTTCCCTAAAAATTAGTCAAAGTAAGTATATTAATATTCTGTTTTTAATTACTGCTCCCTTGAATACATTTATTAAAATATTTATTTATTACTCTTTCTACATACTTATGTGAGTGGCATTCCTCTATTGTAAGAACGTATTTACAGTGTATTAATCTTATGCGCTCAGATAATATAGATGTTTATATGTAAAAGTCGTATTACCAAAAAGATTTTAATTAGACTGGCTTTTAAGTTTTTTTTTTTTTTTGATCAATTAAATAATAAGCAAATTAATAACAGTTTAAGTTTCAGTTTATTTAATTATTCTTAAAATATGCATCTCACATATAAAAAAAACCTGAACTTTAGATTTTTTTTATAGGAGCCGTGCGGATTTAAAAAAAAGAAAACTGTTAAGTAAAATTATTATTCAAACTAACAATTTAAAAAATGCTAAGTAATTAATACAATCAATGACACTCCCGAAAAATAAAGGCTTATAAATCAATTTTTAGCTGAAAAATTTAATTTGATTGGTAGAATTACTTACTGTTATACTAAGCCAGACTTCAGCTAAGACGGTGGTTTTTCAGGCCTCAGATCGAAATTCCACTTTTAGAATTCTTCCTCTCTAGTACTTTCGAATTTATATGTATATAAAAGTAATAGAATTTTTAATTTTCCAGAGTGATATTGATATGAACTCCACTAATAACTTTTTCAAAGTCTCCTAAAATCTTGTACCAAGCCAATCTGTTTCTTTGATGCTATAAATATCAGATGACATGACACCAATATACAATTATTTTTTTAATACAATCATTGTAATTAATCCTTACAAACAATTAATTATCAGAAATTGTAATTTAAAAAATACCAGAGACCTTTTTATAACATTACTTAATTTAATAGTATTTATTAGTCATCCCTTAGAGGAGAGATTATCCAAAAATAAATAATATCTCTGTAGTGTATTTTTATGATTACATCCCTCCTCAAAGTGTTGATAACTTCTTCATATACTGAGTCTCAGCAACTATGTCTAGAGAAAGCCACTTTACCTTTCCTTTCTATTCCCCACCCTAAGTTTTCCCATATCCTGCTCCATCCCATTTCCACAATGTAATCGTTGTCAACTCCATGGCCTTTATATCTAAATCTCCCTTATTTCCCCCCAAACCCAGAATAAAAACCAATAATTCACTTTCTGTATAATCACTTTGTTTATATTAATTCTTCCATAACTTCATTATTTGTTCCCTTTCTGCTTTCAGGCATTTACATTCAATTAACAGATGCCTAATATTTTCTATGCCTTCCTTACACAATTTGCAGTGTAACTCACCCACATTTTTCTATGCATGTGTATATTCCCTTGTTGCTAAAGATCCCATTAGAGCCTTAAATAGTAAACTACTTTCCTGGCTATTATCATAAATTAACATACACCCAATATTCTCTTTAATTTGATATATATTTAAACTCTTTTTACTCTCCACACTAATTCTCCATCTCTTCAACTTCCTATTCTTTATTAGTGCATCTGTTCTTTTATCCCATTTCCATTCTCCTAACACAAGCATCCCATCTTTTATATAAGTATACTGACAAATTTCTTTATCCAAACCTTCTTCATATGACATTACCTTTCTCACCCTTCCCTTTACTCTTAACCCAATTAAATACTATTTTGGCTTAAAAGTGGATAGAAATTAGTTCCTATCTTGCATGAGAGTGATGAAGTAAAAAATACACTACAGAAATATTATTCATTACTTAATTTGTTTTTATAAATGTTTCCTTTATTTAAATTTCCCCATATCACAATCATCCACTAATTCTACCTCCAAAAAACTTAGATTATCCTCTCTCACTAGATATGCATTTCATGAACAACAACAGTTCTTGATAGATGAACTAGAGTTATCTAGCACCTAGACATCTGTGGCTACATCAGAACTTCTATAATTTCTATTACACTATTCTTTTCTAAAGTAGAGATTGGAAGAAAAAAGTAAGATATACTTTAAAAATGAAAATTATCTTGCATTGGTGGTTGAGAAGCCAGCACGACTGCTTTGCAGGCAGTTGCCCGGGTTGTGGGTTCGTGTCCCGGCCAATGCTATGACACTTAAAAAAAAAAGAAAATTATTCAATGCATGTAAACAAATTGTATTTTCCCACAATATCACTGCAAATTAACCAGACATGAAATTGTTTAATTGGTCTTCCAAATAAAGATAAACTTATCTATAAAAAGGTAATTATGTAAATATATTTGTAAAAAATTAAATGGTGATATCGCACTGCAAGTAATTGAAATAATAACATAAAATTTTAAAAGAATAATTTCATTAAAATAATATTACTAAATTACTTATATAATATGCATATCTCTAGGTTGACAGTTTAAATTAATAGTTTATATATCCAGGTCTGTTGAGAAATGGGCAGGAAGGTGGTAAGAATTCCTAGGCCTACAATATCTATAAGCTCATACATACTAAGACCAAATTAGATAAACAGGTAAAACTCCCCATATGGTAGTGCCACTCAGTGCAAAACAGAGTAATTAATGGATGCCAGAAGGCTTTGTGCATAAAATCCCTATCTAGTGCCTACTCATCTAATATCCCCACACTAATTTCTAGCTTGTGGCTTTTATCACTGAGTAGTCTTGGATCTGAGAACACTGCACCTAGATCTTACAGAGTAATTAATGGATGCCAGAAGGCTTTGTACATAAAATCCCTATCTAGTGCCTACTCATCTAATATCCCCACACTAATTTCTAGCTTGTGGCTTTCATCACTGAGTAGTCTTGGATCTGAGAACACTGCACCTAGATCTTAGGATCCCAAGATCTAGGTGCAGTATTTTCAGATCCAAGGCTCCTCACTAATGAAAGCCACAAGCTAGAAACTATGTGGGATATTGGATGAATAGGCACTAGATAGGGATTTTATGTACAAACATTCTGGCATCCACTGATTACTCTGGCTTGCACTGAGTGGCACTACTGCATGGAGCGTTTTGCCTGTTTTAATAACAGTTATGAGCAAATTTAAAAAAATGGTGATCATGTGATGTTTAGTGGTTTAATATCAAGTTAGATACTGATATAATAATATAATCATCTAATAAAGTATTGCTCACAGAAAAATATAACTATACTTAAACAATTGATAATTTGCCTGAATAATTTAATTTAATTTTAATATCCTATATCATTTATTAAATTACCTATTTTTGACATGATTAAAAATCATAATTAATAATGGTTTTGGTTTAATCGGTGAAATTCCTTCTCTATTTTTTCTGAAACTTTGAGTATTTAGATTGTTAATAGCAAAGAAATCTTTAATTATTTTGATGCTTGCTAAAAGCTTTTCCCCAGGTTTTGTGACAAATCTTGACACTTCTACATATATGCACACACTATTATCTTTCTTTTACTATAGAATAACTACATTATCTTCTTTTAGCAAAGAGTTAATCACGCACACAAAAAAATATTTTTTTACAACCAGTACTGCAATATTTGGCTTTTCTTTTTATATTTTTAATTTAGATAACAACATTCACACAATGCTAACAAACACATGTGTAAATTCTGTATCATAGGGTTATTTAAATAAACGATAGTTTATATTTTTTCCCTCCAAAAAATAAAGTACTAATAACTATAGTCCTTATCTAAATTAAAACTATAAGATTATTATTTAATTTGTAAGAAGAAAGCTAAAAAGTTAAATAAATGAAGGATTTATGTTATAAATATGCCTAAGTAACATAGCTCGTATAAAAAGAAGCAGCAATTGACCAATAAAATTTCTACTGAGACTAGAGAATTTATGAAGAAAACAAGGATTATGAAAATATATAAAAATGATGCTTCAAGAAGGATTGAATTTCTCAAATAATGATATAAGAAAATATAATTGTGAACTAGCAATGTGGGCTATAGAAGAGAATAAAAGTCTCAAGAGTGTAAAACAACATTTTGGTATTGGTAGGAAGCATATCTGCAATAAAAAAGATGGAATTATTACTAAAAAGAGAGATGACATCATGAAATGGGCAGAAGAATTTTATCAAAAATTATATAGCAATAAAGAACCAGTACCGCCAACATCTATTATATCTTCTGAATTGCCCAAGATTTTAAATGAAGAAATGATACATGCAATTAAATTTTATGAAAAAAGGAAAAAAATGATATATTAAAAGAAGCAAGTGAAGAAATATAATTTTTTTTGGCAAAGTTATATATCAAATGTCTAAATAATAAAGCTGTACAGGATGGAAAAATGCATTATTAATATTAATATTTTAAAAAGGTGATAAAGAAGATTTTAGAAATTACAGATCTATCAGTCTTTTATCAGTTTTATACAAATTTTTTACCAAGATAATTACAACTCATCTACATAGAACATTGGATTTCTACCAACCAAGAGAACAAGTTGGATTTAAAAGTGGTTTTAGTACAGTAGATCATATCCAAGTATTGAGAGAAGTTATAGAAAGAATCAATGAATATGAATTGCCATTATGCTTTTGATTTATAGATTATAAAAAATGCATTTGATTTTATATGCATTTCTTCAGTGAGTAAAGCATTGGATCTTCAAGTTATAGATCCAGGATATTGTCATATTCTGAAGAATATTTATAAAAATGCAACAGCAATAATTAGGTTACATAATAATACTAGGAAGGTTAACATTTGAGAAGAATGTAGGGCAGGGTGACTCAATATCTCAAAAACTTTTTGCAGCAGTGCTGCAAGAAGTATTTTGTGGATTAAAATTAGAAGCTAAAGGAATAAAAGTAAATGGAGATTATTTAAGTCATTTAGATTTTGCAGATGATGTTGTTGTATTTGCAAATAATGCTTCAGAACTTCAGGAAAATTTTCAAGAATTATCAGATGATAGTAAGAAAGTAGGATTAAAGGTAAATCGTAAAAAACCTAAAGTAATGTTCAATGGGTAGATGAAAATAAAGATTGATAATTAGGAGTTAGAAGAAGTTAACAACTACAAATATCATAATCTGATTATTACTGCATATGGAAACAGGTAGATACAAATAATCATAGAATTAAACTTGTTTGGAGTTTATTTGGTAGAAATAACTTAATATTAAAGGAAAATGCCTATGTGTTTGAAAAGGAAGTTTTTAATAAATGTGTTTTACCAGTTCTTACTTATGGATCTGAGACTTGGACACTTATCAATAGGAAGACTATAAACCACTCAAAAAGTATGGAGAGATGCATATTAAGAGCAACAAGAAGAAATCAAAAACACAATACATGGTTAAGACAACAAACGGGCGTTACTGACATTGCCGAAGGAATTAAAAGACTGAAATGGTATTGGTCTGGACATATTACTAGAAGAGATAATAATAGATGGGAAATTGAAATCTTAAACTGAATTCCAAAAGATTCTAAAAGACCAGAAAAAGACCACATGAGAGATGGGTGGATGAAATAAGAAAATTTGCAAGTGATGTGGAGAAGAGAGGCTAGAGATCAGAAAAAATGGATTGAATTTGGAGAGGTCTTTATCATACAATAGACTGATAATAGTTAATGATGATGATGATGATGAACACATAGTCAACTGTATGCAAGGTCACACAGTTAAAGAATGAACAGGACAGTTCATTATAGAAAAAATAATTGGATGTTTATCATTCAAGAGATCCATAAGATCAAGACGTTCACAGATTGAGCCTTATTGAATAGATCTCTCAAGACCGTAATTTGACTATTATACTAAACCTTGCAAATATAAAGTTTTATTTACTTGATCAAACAGATTTATAAAATATATTTATCAACCTTCAATCTATATATTTTTCCTTTTTTTTTAAAACCAAGATTAGTACAACACATTTACTAATTTTGTTAGCATTAAATATCTTAAATCTACGAAAATCTTGAATCCAAAACCAATTAGAAAATGGCAAAGTATTTCTGGTGCTTGTATTATAGATAAAGTTGCCGTAGGATGGCACTGTTTTCATGCTAAAACTATAAAATATGAACATTCACAGGCCGTTGATTTTAATAATTTTTCTGTGCTTTTTTATAATGCGAAAATAAAAACAAAACAAAATAGTCTTTTTTAAATATTATTTTTTATTAACGTATACAATTTAAATGATAATAATAAATGTAAAATAAAATCAACAAATTACAATTTGATTCCTGTTTTTTATATCGTATACTTTTTAAATTGTGTTACGGCTTTTTTTTATCAATTTTCTATCGGATATTTTTTTATTTGTGTTACGGCTTTTTTTTTATCAATTTTCTATCGGATATTTTTTTACTTGTGTTATGACTTTTTTTGTTGTTGTTTAACTAAAAAATAATAATCGTAATAAAAGTAAAAGTTGTTACGGTTAGATTTAGGGTTAGATTTAGAGTTAGTTTAGGGTTAGTTTTAGGGTTAGTTTAGGGTTAGGTTTAGGGTTAGTTGTAAGGTTAGTTTAGGGTTAGGTTTAGGGTTAGTTTTAGGGTTAGTTTAGGGTTAGGTTTAGGGTTAGTTTTAGGGTTAGGGTTAGTTTTAGGGTTAGTGTTCTGTTTGTTTGTAATGCTAAAATAAAAAAATTCAAAACCGTAACCGTACTCCGACAGAAGAAAGAAACTCAAACTTTTTTAAACAACAACAAACACATACAAATGTCTTCTTTACTTATTAAACATGTTTATAATATTTGCTTTTTATTAAATTTACAAAAAAACCTGTATATTTGGACTTTTCTTACTGGATATTTTTTTTGTACCGCTCTTTTTTACTTCAAAAATATACAGACGGTAGAATCTTCTTTGTCTCGTGGAATGTTAATAACAGTACGTTACTTGACACGTTACCTAATTGCAACTCAATAAAAACATAAATATTTAACATTTTCCCAAATAAAAGTTCAATATAGTACGTTGTAAAAAGTCTTATAATTATTGTTTTAAAAAATCTGAACATTTCAATAGTTTAAAATAAAAAAAAATACAATGAAAACAACATTTCAATACAATTCAAATACAAACTCTCTCATCAAGCCGTAATTATTTTATAAATTGTGCAAATTCGGAAAATGTATTTGCTTCCATGCAACATACATGCTGTACTGCGACGCGACATAGCGGCCTGCATTCTGTAGCGCAACAAAAAAGTTGTACTGTTGAAAATGCGGGTTCGAATGTGTCGGCCACGGAAACAGCATTTTAATGTGTTTTGGCACGAAAAGCAATTTACAAATCGTTATATATTTTTTTATAAGCAATTTGAATATTTTTTTTTGTAATATTTTAACAAAACTTCTATTCCGCTACACATTCTTAAAAAAGTGAACAAAAAAACTGTGAAAAAGATAAAAGACCCCCCCCCCCCAAGCATTTTATTTTAAATTATCAAACAGCACTATTTAGTTGGCCTATTTTACAACTTTTCACACATTTTCATACTTGTTCAGTATTTATTAGTGCCAATTAACTACAATTTGATGCCAAATTTCTTGCACATACATCTTTGACAACATCTACCTTAAATAAACATTTTGATGATTACAAACTTATATCTAAATTAATAACATAGTTTTATCTGCAATGGAAGATTTCTAATTATAATTCTTTTGCATCTTCCTCTGTTACATTGCACTTATTCAAAACATTCCTGATAGGATTGGGAATATTTATATAGTTCAAATAGAGCTATCATGATAGTAATAGATATTATGTGTCCAAAATTCTGGAGGTTTTAGAATAAAATTAAAATGAAACATGTTACACTATGATAAGAATGGTAAAAGTAATTATGAGCTTTGAATCTGCAACAGTGCAACACTTCTTTCATAAGTGGTAAAGACCACAATATATAGATTTATTTTTATAGCAATTATTTAAATATTCTTTTGATATATTCAGAATAGTTAGATATGCAATTATCAATCATTGTCCCAAAAATTTCTAGTTTGAGTATGAACTTATGGCATAAAAAGAAAAAATATAAATTTATAATTTGTAAAAAAAATCAAGATTCATCTGGACTAACTTCAAATCCCAGATCATATATCTACCAGGAAAATAAATGCTCTAATTAATACACCATACAATGACTTATATACAAAAACTTGGAACATAATTTTCAGTTTATAAAAAATTGAAATAATAGAAAATGGTATTTGTATAGACAGAAATGATAATAACCATAATCATTAAAAAATTCATCAATGCACATTTTTTGGAGAAAAGTCCAGAATTAGCATATAAACAAGGTACAGACTCTACATGAATATTGGACCTGATATATCCACATTGTAGTGTATCGTGGAAGTAGTCTATGTTGCAACATGTCGGATTCTACTAGAGAGGCATTGATTTCACACTACATGTTTCCTAGCTGATAAGTTAGCATTATTGGGTCAACCTCAAAAGGGGTGGGCAATACCAACAAAATAGTACGTATTTACTCATATATCAACCTGCTAGTGCAGGCTCTGGCATACATCTACCAGACCAACGTCAGCAATGAATGAGCCAACATTAACAAAGTGTTTTTATTATTCATCTGTACAATTTTATTATGTCAATAAATATATTTTTAAATATTAAACAAGGTGTTAAAGCAGGTCTTTTTGGTTTGCAGCACAAAAAAAGTGCTATTTTAACCAGATTGTGTCTTTTTTTACATTCAAGTATAAAATCTTTAAATAAGAACAATGTACTAAATTAATATGCTTTTTTTTCTGCATTATCTCTACGTGCCATTAATTATTATTTTTATTGGCTCCTTTTGTTTCTAAATATGTTAATTACTAATCTAAAACATTTTGCAACAAGGTATCACAAAGTTTACTATTAACTTAAAGTTTAATCACCACTTATAAAAATACCATTTTATAATTTCACTGTATTTAGTTTATTTATATAATTTGAACACTTTTAAACATTTATTTTGTAATAAATCACTCCTATTACATTAAAGGCTTAAACTTAAATCACGTATCATGCAAATTATCTTTGTTTGTAGGAATAGCGTTTAAGAATCAGTCGCGTGATGAGTTTTCTTTTCATAGCTTTTTACAATCATTTGCTAATGGAAAAAAAAGAGAAAGAAATAACATCATGACAAATTCTAACAAAAATAGTGCAGATATTAGCAAAAAAAAAGCCTGCAAAATGTTTGTGATCAAAATTAACTTTTTTCATTATCGCGTTCCATACTTTTTTCTCTCATATCTCTTTCTTCTTTCTTTTTTATATTTTTCCTTTCTGACATTTAACCTCTATTTTCTATCTCTCTTTTTCTGTCAATCTGTGTTTATAATATTTACTTGTTAGATTGAGTTTCATTTTACTTACAGAATTCGATTGAGTTTCATTTTAATTAAAAATTGTTAACATTAATTGTTTAATTAAAATATTTTAAATTGGAAAACAAAATTTCTAAGAATGAGTATGATTTGATAAAAAAAAATCTTACATAAAATTATTTATTATATATTAAAACGTTTACGTTTTGAAAGGGCAATTTAAAATTTCTTTTATTCTATACAACTACTATATTTATACGTGTTACTGTTAAATAGAATAAAAAAAATTTGAAATAAGATATTATAAATACATTTTGATATACTCCAGATTCTATGTTTGATTTATTTGATTTCATTTTTATGTAAAAAAAAAAAAAAGATAAAATAAATTTTTGTCTTGCTTTGGTGGTCGAGAGGTCAGCGCGACTGCTTGCACTTACAGGCAGTTGCCCGGGTTGCGGGATTCGCGTCCCGGCCGATGCTATGACACTTAAAAAAATAAAAAAATAAATAAATTTTTTGATTGGTTTATTTAGTTTTTGGGTGAAAAAATTGACAATAAATTTTCTTAATAAGATTTTAGGAAAGAAGGACTTATTTATTAATTTCAAAAATTAAATAAAAAAGCATTATAAAATTATTTTTGTAATTTTTAAAAAATATAATTTATTATTATTCTTGTTTAAATATACATTTGGAAAACAGTCA